>UELU01146664.1:82659-123766 GCA_900490025.1 Megastigmus dorsalis | reverse complement strand
ATTCCTTAAGGTGGTACGAAATTTTAGCACGCAGTCTAGTAAAATGCTTAGCTAATACACCGGTAAGAAAAACTACCATATTTTTTAGCAAAATTTCTTACCGATTTCAGTACAAATTGATATATATGTAATAAAATTTACTAAGTTTACTAATACATATTATTCTAATGCGTTTGTAATTAGTATAAATGTAGAATTTTACTGTACTGTTTAATAAAATTTACGACCATTACTTATTAGATTTTAGTATCTCGATTATGATTATAGGCTACATGAATAATAAAAATTGTTAAAGAAATAACAAAAAGGCCGCTTTTCAGAGTCTGTCCCACCATTACTTACCAAGTCTGGTAATTTTTCTAAGACAATTTCTCTCCGTGTATGTTAGTCTTTAATATAATGCGATCATGTTCCGTAAAATGTACCTTTTCTACTTAACGATTAACTGGTCATTTTCTACAAAACAGTCTATTTTCATATAATTTTTACGTTTCATATCATTCACCCTTCTGAGAATATTTCTTTACAAATACGAGGAACATATTTTCATTCTATAACCAAACGAATATAAATACATTACTATGAAATTGAAATACTAGACTTCGTTATTTCAATATGCGTTAAAGATTAAAAATTTCTGTCTAAATATATTTAGCCCCTGAATGGATGTTTATCCAGTAAAATGGACAAACGTCGTGTATTTCGTTATATCTTTTTTAGGGGAAAGTTTATTTTCGTTTCAAAGGAGTTCGTTCGCGTTTATTTCTTTTGCTCTCGTTTTTCGGACGTCGTAGTTTTGACTAAGTATTTAAACTTTTTTCCTGCAGTTATATACGCGGCGAAGCTCATGTGTTGGTAATAACTCGTTTACAAATATATGGCTTGGCTATTAAAGCTTCCATCTGCAATGCGGTTGCAGTTTTCTCTTTGAATGCGTTTAATAAATTTCTACACTCTTAACGTTTAAACATCTCCAATGCGCAATACACATATCTAAAATAGAAATGAATAAAAAAGACCTATTGTGTTAATTTTTTCAGTAGTACTTTTATGAGAATGTATAGATTATGTAGACTCTTGTATAAGTAAACTTCTGTAGTGTATTATTATTTTCAATAACAATATGACCTGAAACTTACAAGTCGATAAGAAAATCTTGCTAAAAATTCTGCAGCTTTTTTCTAAACACAGGATATTTAAGCTGTATACGGGACTTGATTGCCGAACTAAAATTATTGAATCTGCAGTAAAAGAAATATGAATTATTTTTATAATATATTGGTTAGCTACAACGAGAAATGTTATAAACTATAAAGATAAAATCTATGTACTTTTCGCTGTTTATTTGAAATAGTCAACGATACGTACAATATCAGTTTGAACGGACTGGAGAACCGTCTTCAAACGTGTCTGTTACAAAAATTGAATTCCTAATGCATGTAACCCAACGTTTTCGATTGTACAGTATAATAATGTTTAGATACACGTCTCGACAAATGTAAAATCCGCATTCAAACCGCTCGCTATTTTTAGCGCGAAACGCGCTTTTAAGTACATGAAATATGCGGGGTCGAAATCGAACAGGAAGTTTTTTCAATGCGCTTCTCATTTCCCTCCGTTATGCCGCGGGCCTCGGGACATCGTCGCTGCCTAGACTCTAAAAGGTTTATTTGGTTTACGTGGAGATGGGATGACAAGTGTCGAGGCGCTACTGGAAACGATATTCCTAGTGCGCTTTGAAACTTTTGCTTGTAGGAGGATGTAGAGCTTTGCTTTTCTTTTTTCCCCCCTTTTCCTTACGAATAAAGCAGTTAAAACCTCTATAAGTGTACAGCTCCGGGGTAGTTGACATGAATCCCAGTCGTTTATTTTCACGCAAGGACTTGGGCGCACAAAGGGTGACCCCAAAATCATGAGCAAACTGAGAATTTGGAATTGAATGGCATACAGTCGCGATGATACTGTGATAGTAAAACTTGCCAAGCTGCTCGTAGGATAACCTTCAAATTTGTAAAGGAACACGTAATATAAAATTTTCGCATTTTTTCGCAACTTTCGAGACTTATTGCAGCAATATAAGAATCAAGCATGAAAAGTACGCCGTAAACTTGTTATACTCAAAATTTTACTTTATTTAAATATTTTTAATGCCATAATAATATGCGTAAAAAGTGTTAAAATAAAATATTCCAGATGGAAAGCTTAAAATTAATTTATAATTGATGATAAACTTAAAATTAGATGTTCAGTTACTTAAACCATCAACATAATTACTGAAACTCATACCCGCGGAAAAATAATTTATATTGCAAAGAAAGACTATCTCCAATATATGGATCACATATGGGAAATACTATTACCAATATATGTTCCATATGTGGGAAATATACAGCCACAGAGACTGAGCAATACCTACTCCGAATATTGGAAAACTATGGCCAATATGTGAATCTGTTATGTCATGTTTGATTCGAAATATATGGCCCATATATGGGCGACAATTACATTGAAAAATTTTTCTTACGTATACTTACTACTCAATTAAATTATTTTATATACTAACTCAAAAGATGATTCAATGTAATGAAGCATTGACCCCATTGAGCTACCGAATTTTTAAAATTTTTTAACTTAAAAGATCTTGGAGCGTAAGTCTTATGAGCTTCAATTTGCGAGGTCGCAAATTACACAAATACATTGATATAAAGAAGTTCGGACTGTCAAAAATACTCGTCATTTGGCGCATAGGAGCTAAGAAATAAAGAAAATCACCTGCTAAACTCAATATACTGCGGTTTTATTAACAAAGAAAAAAGAATTGTACATCTCCTTGCTAAACTATATTCTTTTAAAATAATGGGCATAATATGAATTAAAGTGTGTTTAGAATAATAGAGTAAAAATACCACAACTTCATTCAGGTCTCGAAAATTGCAACTATACGATTGTGTAAACACGATTGTAACACTCACAACCTGAACTTATAATTTTTTTTAAATCTTCCCAAAAGATGTAAAACTAATTTTAACGGGTCTACGGTCAAGTAACAATTAGCGTCAAAAAGTCTAAATTCTTGCAGAACGAATCACGATCCTGGTTCGAAATGTGAAAACCAGATGAGATGCAGTGACATCGCTGAACTCGAGGACATGAGGTATTCGTTCCGATAACGAGGGTCGCTCATCGAGCTCTTTTCTCTTTGTAAGCGTTTGATAGTCCGTGTCTCAGAGATTATTTGTGACTTTTTAAAGAGACGAATTTTCAGGTACGAATATATGTCAGAGCTGCTACTGTGGCGATGAATTCGGCACTGCACGCGGATGGTGAATTTAACGGATCTTGCAGATGTGAGAAATGAGCTTACTTGTTGCAACATCGCTACTTGCACTACAGGAGAGTAAACGGTTTGATAAATAGTTTTCACTTTGATACGATTTAAGAGAATACCTTCTGAATACCTTCTCAGGTTGGCTCTAATAACTATAAACAAGCAATGAAGGTTTGGATATCGATGATGAAAAATCAACACTGAGGTTCCTCAAAGATTTATTTTGCTAATTTTCAAGCTAATGTAATTTGAAGAATATACGTAGTTTAACAACCTCAGTAGCTTTATAGATTGCGCATCACTAGCAATTTTCGTTTATTGAGTTTGTCAATAGTCAGTTCCATTAAGAAAAATACTGTTGAAATAAAATATCCAAACCCGAGGATACAATAAAGTTGTAAATGTGCGATATTTTCTCTAGTACTTAGTTTTTTGTCGTCATCCAAAAGTGTAAGGTTTGGTACCCACTTAACTTTATGCCATATGCCTGACTGAGAAAGTAGTAGAAAAATCTTTTTAAACTTTTCAGCGTATGGAAATGCTTCATCAGTAGGAATTCTCATAACCTGCTTAGAAAATGCTGGTTCAGCAACTTTTATTAGTGGGTGCCCATCAGCGTCGATATACATTCTAGCATGATAATCAGCAAGTAGTTTATTTGATATGCAAATGACATTTTTGGTCTTAATTAAAGTCATTACACATTCTTTAATATCAGTGACATTGATTACTCTTGTTTTGATTTTTCGAATATCATCACTGTCATCTGGAATATATTTTTCCATAACTGCTTTATTCAAGTAAATATTTACCGGAGAATCTGCTATTTCTTTAAAAGTATTAAAATAAGATCGAGTATTAGGTATATTAATTTGTAAAATCTGGGAATAGAAATAGGTACAATATAGCATAGAGATTATAAGTATGCTAATAAAAATTATTTTATCCGATAGCTGTTGTGGATGTGACTTTATGGGTATGCCGAATATACTGCGTAAAAATGTAAAGAAATCGTACTTTTCCTTTTGTATTTTCAACCAGTGGATAATGTAAATTAAGCTGAAAATGGTCAATGGAATAATTACTACGTATACCAGTAGTGGTAGTGGTATTTGTTGTGAGTTCCATGATGATAACACTGGTACCATAGCAACTGTAACATCCAGCTCAAAATATTCTAAGTCAATTGCAGGGGAATCACTTTCTTGAAACGATACTGCAATTGCCGTTATATCAATACCATGGCGCTTAGACATCTTTATTGAATCTCGGATAAGAAAGGTCCGGTGATCCTCATCAACGGAAGCATAATAATATTTGATATCAAAGTTAATCTTCTCTGCTGCTGAGACCACTAAAAATGAAAAGACTCCATCCACTTTAATTTTTTTTAATTCGTTCATCGATGTACTGAAAATTGCAGGCTGAGCGACTGCCAGTATTTTTAACGGATATCTATTCACATTACTTAACATGTCTAAAAAAATGTTTGTAGAAGAATTAAAAAGCGATTTTACGTATGCATCAAAAAATGGATTAAAGCGATGTATACAAGCACTCGAAGATTTGCTAGCGCTGTATTGCGAATTAGCATCAATAATGGTAAAGTCCAAAAACTTTTTTGACCAGGCGTAACGAAGTATTTTTTCGAAAAATATTTTAGGAGTTGCCATATTACTAAGATACAGAACTAAACATTTAGGTCGCATTATTTTAGGAGACAATCGAATGAAACAATCTAAAAAATAAAATACATTCATAGTCTGGATTGCCCCGCTACTGTTGTCAGCAGTGATTAATATAACGTGCAAAGATACGTGTCTCTGACTACCTTTCATATATGAACTTAAAAATGTATTGCTAGTAGTGACTCTGATTATATCTATATCCACAATAACAGTTGGATTAATTTGAATGATTGGTTTTAAAACAAAATCCTTCTTATGATTTACAAATATTTTTGTATCATTCAAGAAAATGGTAACTTGGTGAGGTTTCACGTTTTGTGCTATATCTTGTGCGACCCAATGTGCCCAATCATTTTGCGTAGAACAGGACGAAATTCTAAAAACGATTAACACTACAACTAAATTGCTATACCAGAATAAAATCCATTTGTTTTTATTAGAACTATTATTTTCATACGAACGATAATTTATTCTAAATATGTCGCTCATCACGTTATTCTTAACTCAGACTAGATTTAAAAATTGAGATATTTGTTTTGTACTACGTGTCACAATACACACATTCCACAATATATTTCTAATAGAAGCAAATTCTTTTTAAAATTTTACGTTTTATACAACTCTTGGATAATATATTATCACAGACAATGAGAAAAATATGTAGGTATTTTTTTAATTTGTAGACGTTATTGTTATCGCGCACAACTAGAAGTGACCGATTGAAACTTTCGTTTCTAACTCAACTGCGGATTTAGCCACCTTGCATAGGCACAGTACAGAATATTTACTGTTTAAATTTCGGAAGTACTTCAAGGCTAGCCGCATTAAAAGTATTGATTAATGATTAGTTCTATTACAGTTCGCATCATTTATCTTCGCAAATAAGAGAAAAATATGAAATATGTAATACATAATAATTTAAATTGAGCCCAGTTCTGTGGACTAATGAGAATTGAGCTCAACTCGAAAAATGTTAAAATATTGAAAATTGAACGTAAAAAGTATGAAACGGAGAATATCAATAACTATATATATGCTCCACCAGTTTTCTCTTAACCTGCTAAGTTTCGCGGCATTTACTTAACATTCCATGTATAATTTTAAACTTGTATACTTCTTTTAATGTCTGTTTTAAAGGTCCAATGTATTCTGCGCAATATACCCTTTAAGGTTTTTTTAATAAGAAAATGAAGTTTATAGGCATCGATCATATCATGATTAGAAAAATCAGCTTAATCAAAATAGCTTTCAACAAATCCAGATTAATGTTTGGCTTCGAGTACTGAGAGAGGAAGGTTCACTTTAAGCGCTGGTATGAGGAAAAATAGGCCAGCGCAGACCTCGTTATGAGCACTATGCTTTGCACACTCCTGTTGAAAGCACCCGAATCCCATGGTTTGCAAGATGAAAACTAACATGGAAAGTCAACTTTTGCTCACTCAATTACAAAAAATAATAAGATTCGATACGTGCAATGTGGGCTAAATATCAGGTAGCACGGGTGATATAGTTGTGATAAATTACATCTCTGCCAGAAACACCTACTTTGCATACTTGTATCGAAAATAACTATTTTTCGTTTCTTACTGAAATACAAAAAGTTGCATTACGATTATCATTTCATTTAAATGGAACGAATCTCCTTCTGTCGACAAAATAAATACTTCGATAGGCATTTGTTTAGTGCTATTAAAAGTTGTACTTTCACACGATTAATGAAAAAATTAACTGAGCCAAAATAGCTTTCACCAACACCAAATTAATTTGTTAGTCCGATGAAATTAAATTTATTTTAAATCTATTAGAATGTAACTGGATTTTCAAAGAAAAATATTTAAAAGATTAAGTAATTTATGGCCTGAGCCATGAATAAATCTATTCTTCAAATAAATAATTTAATTAAGATCAGATCATTAAAATTAATTGGAAATTCTATTTATGTGTCATTAACTACTTCACTAACATTCTTTTAATTATTTCATTAAAGAAAACAAATAAATAAACAACTATTTATAATAACACAGTGTTATAAGAAAGGGCTTTTAATTCAATTTAAGTGCTTTAAAACAAAACCTTTCCACCAAAGCTTAAAAAACGCGAACCTAACTCGATACCGACAGTTTCATCGCACTTTATGATTATCGCAAAAAAATACAAGATAATTATGCGATTCATTTTTTCCGCAATGCATAACGGTGAACGCAACTAGCGCAAATGCACACACAAGCGTAATTACACGGCAATAAGCTCCCAGCATAGATCGTTATGCATTTACATAATGTAAATATCATCATAGCACGGCTTGGCTAATTATACTGCACGGGAGCCACGAGAGCACATTAATTAGGAAATTGTTAAAATCACTGGAGGTGCAATAAACGCGACACGCCAATATTAGTTTACTTTTTGATTTCGATGAGAGACGAAAGAATAACCACTGAATTGCTTACAGAGCTTGCACGACTGCACCATCGTCTATAACGAAAGAATACTATATTCATCCAAAATACCGCGTGTTTGTTTTTAGGCACGACCATTACACGGAAGTGGCTTATATTTTCGTAATCGCAAAAAGTGTCAAACTACAAAAATCACATATTTTAACATAAAACAAATTTCTATCACGATAAAAATCAGTTTCAAGCATTTTTTTAAGCAAGGGTGTATATGCATGAATGTTATCAAGTAAACCGATTTTCTATGCGAATATTTGACGCATCGAACTGAAATTTTGGGAATTTCTTTATTATATTATACAAAAGAAACTTTCCTATTTTGGGATATATCCATGCGAAGGCTTCGAAATGGCAGGCCTTATAAAAATGACAAATATTTGTTTTTTAACTAAGACTTGAAAAATATCTATTTCTCATGAAGTATAAAAAGACGAAGTTGGAGAACTAAAAGAAATACATATTTTTATGAATACTCTTGAATACTTTTCTCTAAGATTAATACCTTCCATAAGAAAACGTTTAACATTGACAACAATTATGGATTATTTTTCGTAAATGTGAAAGAATGGATTTATTATGTAAACGATAATATTCTAACAACTTTCTAACATAATAATGGAAAAACGGTGAAATACGCTTAAATAAGCTAACAAAATTTGATAATTATAATTAGCATGCGCGAAGCGTGAGCACCGCTGTTGCGCCTTAGATACAATAAGCATCGGGAAGCGATGCAAGGTCCCACAGCATTCCAGCGCGTCATGAGTGCTTATCTGGGAGATAATGATGGTATATGAGCGCTAAACACTTAGACCAAGGATAAGCACGCGAATTAAATACTTAATATATTCTTCATAATAAATTAGATATATATATATATATATATATATCTAACTTTTATGAGCGAGTCGAAAGTTCAAAGTTTGTCTGTCGAAGAATGAATTTGAACATGCTCAATTTTTGCTTCACTATCGTAAATTTACAAGGCTTCACAGAGTTTACGTTTAATGCCGTTACGTATAATATGTTTTACTCAAAAGTGTCAATTAGTGGGAATTTAAGCTCGCAGCATGGTGTAGTTATTGTATAATTGGATGAGACAAAAAAGGAAAATGTGGCAACTCCAGTTTACAGTATGATAATAATTCATTTACTAAAATTTATGATATACGTTTTCCCCTGTAATAAGTATAGTGAACCTATATTATCTAATATGGGATCGTGCCTATATTTGAGTTCAGGAATACGGCAGTAATTAAACGTATTATTAGCTCTGTATTCAAAATTGATAACGACTTTGTTTTATGCAGAAATTAAAAGCTATTATCTCCAGTTAACAGCTTGTAGTTTCATAGAACAATATTGTACAATAGCAATATTATAAAATGTAGACAGTTTACAATGATGAACAATGGAATTCATTGTTCATGCATTCTCCATGCGTAAAAGTACGTTGAGAAAAATAATTACTATAGCTCCTGATGATTATCCTCTTGCAAAAGCGTTTAACGATGTTTGCAGAATAAACAAAATAGAATCGTAATTTTAGGTACTAAGTATGTTTTACTCCCGATACAATAGAATGGCTAAAATCGTCTCGTGACTAGTTAGTTCTGACAATTTTTGTATTGGCACATCTATTTGTGAATCGACTAAAATTTTCATACCGCTCATATGAGCCAGTACTCATGTACTATACAACAGAAACAGAGAGAGAGAGAGAGAGAGATCAAAGTCGTTTACACATATATTATGTAGTACAGTTGGACACGTGTCGTCAGTTTCATCCGCGTATCCGAAATTTAAAGCTGGACGTACCTAGCCTGAACCTCGCCCTGAACTCGCAGGATATTTTTAGACTATCAGCGAACAATTTTCCAATCACAAACCTAAATAATACAAGTAGAGCTACCAGTGACAATTCATTGAGCGTCATCACTCTCACACGATGACCGTCGGATTATATATGTATGTTTTATAGAAGGGGAGGAGTATGAGGATGGTGTAATGAAAAAGAAGCAAATACGTCAGCGTTGTATCTAGCGCTGTTTCGCTTATAAAGTACCCCTCCGTTATCCCCAATCTCAACAACGTGATAGCGACATGACGCTTGATATGTTTTTTAATTCGCAAAGCGATTGCTGCACTTGTTACCGATGAAGGCCTTTCAACTTAAGCATCCGATACTGTTAAACCTGCCTCGTTAGAGTGATATTTGTGACGGATTCAAGTGGTCGATCTAAATTTTGCGCAATACTATATTATATACTTTATTTACTTTAGAAATGACTTCGAAACCACTAGTTTTGCATTTGAATGAGTAAATATAATGAACAAAATCAGAAAGGTCGTATTTATAAATTATAATAAAAAAGATGCTGCGCACAAGATGAATTACACGTTTAAAAAATACGCAAATAAGAGCCCAGAATTTATGTAGGCGGTCTTTTTTGTCCCTTTATACTTCCTCTCCCAAGCTGTATATTATTTTAGCTGACGATAAGCCGAGAAAGGAATAAAAGTTTCACTGTCACGCGCGTACAAAACTGTCGCACACGGAAACAATAGTAACAACTTGATCCGAATAGAAAGAGATGAGTCGGTTGCTAGAAGAGCTAAGCGCGGCGTGTGGCGTCGCGTGGGTCGTATATAACACAAAAATACACCCGGACGTTTTTATTCGTCATTGGGGAGAAAGTCTGACTAGCAGCATTGACACGCGAGCCAAGCGCTCATCTGATTCTCAAGTTTTAGATTACTAACGACTCGCGGTGCGGTATTTCCTCTGTGATGGCGCTAAGCTATAGATCACTATTAATTTTTTCTCAAATGCAGAATTGTGATATTCAAGGGATTTGCATTATAATGAGATGCAAATATTTACCCCTAATATTTAGACCATATATATACACACTGAGAATACGAAATTCGAGAATTCAAAACATTATGCGATTGAAAAATATATTCAGAGAAAACTCCAGATAATCATTATTTCCCGAGCATCAGTTCCATATGAACAAAACCATATAAATCCTTGTGATAAGCTGTGTTTTGCATGAAGCAACACGAACAGAGTAAAAATAAAGCCTCTCGATCCATTCAAATTCCAACGATATATCCACACATCCGATCGCGAAGCGCCGCGCTCAAGTTTTATAATCGGGAAACTGATCGTTATAAATATAACAACTTGCTCGCAGAGCGCATTTCATTTTACTCTCGGCGTGAGTTTCTGCGAACGTAAAGTCCAAACTAGCGACGAATCATCGGTCCAGATATATAGCCGACTCTTTAGAGACTCTCTGCGTACGAATTAGCCCTCCGACAACGGCCTGTGAGCCTGTGAGCGTGATTCAAAAATAGAAACGACCTTATACAACGCGAGCGCTATAGCTCTATATCTACATATCGTATAAGGGGAGCGAAGAGGATAGATGTATACACGTATATGCATGTACAATATTTTTAAAACTTTGGAGCTTTGAATGCAGTTTTGTGCAGTATTCGCGCCTCGATTCGCGCAGTTTTAGTACTTGCAACATTTTTATATCTGTTTTACGAAAAGGAAATAATTAAAATTACTTTTGTCGCAGACTGCCGCAGTTTCTATATATTCATTTTACTTTCGACAACAATGGAAGTAAATGCCGAAAATCTAAATTAATAATAATTAATTTAGATTTTCGGCAAATATTAATTCGATAAAAGCATTTGTTATATTCGACAATGTCTATTGATCCAATTAGTCCCGCGCGCAGATATAAAGCAAAAATTCCGGGCTTAATTAGTTTGCATTTCAAAGCGAGTGCCTTTTTTTCTCTGTATACGCCGTCATGCTAATCCCTGCGCGCCGTAATGCATTTTCCGCAACTTTTGATATGACCCATTTAAAAATGCGCGGCGCGTAAGTTTGCCTACATGTATACATATATATACATGCGAGTGCGCAAGTTTGTATCATGCCTATACGCGATGTTGCGAACAATTGAATTAGTTGCGAGTCTGGCGTCGCGCGCAAATAGCCAGAAGTGCACAGTTTGCGCCTGTAAGTGGAAATTTTCCAGTTCACTCACTCTGTTGCTGATTTTTTCGACTCGAGCCCCCCCACGCGCGCAAGAAATTTAATTATGTAAAATTGTTATTTAATCTTGTTATTTAGTTATCTGCTGCAGTTCCTGGAAATATCTATTTCACGCATAGAATTTCATAGTTGCAATTAGAAAAGTAATGTTGAATTTAATGAATGGACACGCGGCATTGAGAATGTATAACATGTATACAATATTATAGATTTAACGAAGTTGGCTAAATTCACTGTTAGTGTACGGATATGTATACATAATTTATTAATCATATAGCCACGTCAGTCCGGAAGGTATATAACATACTAATGCTGTGTAAGAATCGTCGAATATATAAAACGACATTAACTGCCAATCAACGAACGCTTTCACGCATTATCGCATCGTATTAAACGTCATCACTACATAAAATACGCGCATGTCAATGTATACGCATGTTCTCTCCGTTGTTATGTGTCTTCATTTCCATTACGCCGCTCCGATGGTAGCTCACGCCAAATCATGATTGGCTCGCGTCCTTATTCCGATTTAAACAAATCGACAGATGTATATATATATATATATATTGTGGATCCAGTTATTATCCCTCCGGTCATAGCTCAATAATTCACGAGTTTGACGCGCTCGGGCGTCGACTGTTCTGATAATAATTCGCTTGCATATACTTTGAGGTTCGCGGGTTATGCCGCTATATACACGTGAGCCGAACTTGCGCGGAATGCCCTTGGAGCGTGCGCGATATTCGCGTGGGTATTATAATGCAGATTGTTTTCGGGACTGCGACGTAAATGTTTCTGACTAATGTTGAATTGTTTAGATTATGTATTAATTGGATTTTACTGGTTATCAGCACAAATTTGGTGGAACTTTGAAAATAAAGCAATTCGATGTTGCGGCTTTTTGTGAGCTTTCAATGTTTTATTTTACGTACCTATATGATATTCAAATAGAAGTACCTACAGTCTTAATTTGGGAGTAGAAAAGCAGCGCGATTTCGCAAGAATAAATTTCTGTGGGACACAAAGGGACTTCAAACTTTATAGTGATAGGTAACGAAAATATTAATCAGTTTCCTTTGACGTGCTTTGTAATTTGAGTCTATATAAAAAGTAAGAAATGGTTATTATAATTGCTTTAAATAATTATTTTCTTTACCCCATTATGTATACTTTATCTCTCCAAAAAGTCTCCAAATAGTCTCTCGAAAATTCAATGCAATCTTTTGAACATCAACTTAGCGATAAACAGAATTGAAAAGGTCATATTTGCAAGCTCGAAATACTTTCTTTTTTTAAACCACTCAAAAATTCAACTCGCAACGTGTATTCATTCAGAAAGCACTCGCTCGATAACGAAAAGACTAAGCACGCGCCGCAGGTTAAATAAACACAAAACCTCTCTTTCCATCCAAGCATGCCTTTACAATTCGTGGTGAAACCTCCAAATGACAAAACATCGGCTCTATAGAATCCCTCCAAAATTACACTTCGCTCGACCTTCCAAGGGGCTAAAACAATAGCGCGCCTCCATAAAAGCGAGATAAATAATTTATATCATCCATCCGAGTGGAAATCAGCCTATTTATCTCCGGCTGCATGCACCCGCTCTCTCAGTGTCTCTCTCGCTCGCTTCGGACGCAGGTAGCAACGAGATATATAGACTGGGATAGTACGACGTAACCAGAGATGACGTAGCACCTGCAGAGCGCAAATCGATTTTTCGTGTATACGTATATACGTTTATAGAGCGGCGGTTGCGCGTCCGTCGTTGACCCAGACACCGTTTTCTTCTTCAATTTCCTCGTACGCGCGCTAAAGCACTCGTGACCCGCCGCGCGCTCACCGTAATTCAGGCTCGCGTTACGCTGCAGCTCTCTCGAATTCAAAGTGACCCTTCTCTCCCTCTCTGTCTTTCCCTCTCTCGCAGCCGTCAGTGACGCTGCCGCCGCTCGCATGCGCTTATACACTGTGTCGCGGGGAAAATATCGTTGATGGGACGTTCTGGGCTGAGAGGAAAATGAATTGCGCTCGATTCTTTAACCCTTTTTTTTTCGAGGTGCTCGATCAACGCTGCTTTTTCCCCGGCAATCGCGAAACTGCTGCTGGTCGAACCAAAATTGAGGGTTAGCTTTTTTTTAAATTAATAATATTATAATAAATACAAACGTATGATATTTCTAATTTTTCGAAGAACAACATCAGTAATAAATTTTAGAGCTATAAAAAGAACAGAAAAAGTATATGTGGTTGAGGGTCTCTGCCGTATGGAATATGGGGCAATAAGTCTTGCAATTCTTTGATTAATTAAATTTTTGTATATAGCCATCCTTTAATGTACGGCAAAGTTAGTGAACAAAGTTCGAGTATTACGCGGAGGATAATGTTGTTACGAGACAAACCAATTATTCGCTACGAATATACGCTAAATCAAATTCATCCGCGCGACGTAACAGAATAATTAGCATCAGTCCCCTTCGAATATACTCCCTCTCTGCGAAATACTCTAATTTAACTGTATATAATAACGATAACAAACAACGTCCGTTTTGTAACGAGACTTGCTTTTCCAAGGGGAAGTTCGCCCACCAATACTTCACGCAAATAGATTTATCTCCTTTCTTTCCAGCATCTGCGATATTTTTCTCAGAAAAATCTTTTCTCCGCCTCAATAATACGTTAGATGTCCGATATTATCCGATCACCTTGTACACGATAGATATATTATATAACGTCCTCGTGCGCGCATATATGTTTTATAAACACGTATCTACATTAAACGTTAAATCGTGTCGATTGTAATCGCATCGCTCCGGTGAAGCGAGGCTCGTTAGATGGGCGAATCGTCCTCTATTTTTAGGCTAAATCACTTACACAACACTGTCCAATATAATTGTGCGCCTGCGATTCGCGGGGGGTCCGCGTCACGCTATATCATGAAACATTGAAATTGACGCATTTACAGCTGTCGAGCTGCATTATGTATGACACGATAGACTCGCGCAGTATATATCGTTCATCCTATGTATGCCTTCACTTTTTTCCCCCTTATCTTGATTAATTGGGATTTATATGCCTATACACAAAACGTCTAGTCGAGCTCTGGAGATGTTACTTTTATTTTAGTAAATATGTGCGGAGTGGAAGATACGATGTGACGGTTTAACGGTAATCAGTACATCTTACACCGTTGGATTTGCAGATCTCGTTCCATTTAACTCGAATGAGTTTAAACGTTTACGCCTTAGAAATTTTTATCGCGAGCAAATTCAATTTTCGCAATTAATATTCTTATAAAAATATACGCCCCGAGGCAGTTGTATATAGATTTTTAAAAAAACTGCACGTATTCTTTAACATTGCGGTAGTTCTAACACACGCGAGACCCCCCCATGATCATTAGCGTCGGCAGACACGCGCTAACGCAATGTAAAAAATTTCATTTCGCGTACTGGAACTCCGCGGGCGCCGAAAAGAAAACCGCAGAAAGAGACAGAAAGAGCAAGGGAAAGGCACCCCAGTGAGACCGAGAGTACAAGAGAATAAGAGAAAAAGAAAAGGGGGAGGCTAAAAAAGCGCTCGGCTACAAATTCCAAGGCTAAATTCTCTCTCTCTTTCTCCGCCGCGTCTCCTTGTGTCTCGCTAAAAAAAGCAGCAAAATAAGAGAAGAGCGGGAGACGCAGAAGGAAAAAAAGCAAACCTCCCCCGAACGGCCTAAAGCGACTTTCTTCCACACTCACACACACTCACACGCACACACACACACACACACACACACACATGCACAGGCACACGTATATAGATACACAGAGAGACGCGAGAGAGTCACCCTGTCGAGGCGCGCAGACGTCAGCCAAGCGCCAAAGAAGCCCAGACTATCTTACAACAGTAGAAGGCGAGCTGCCGCCTGCCGCGCAAAAGAGAAGAACTAATGTAACGATATTGCGGTCTCTCAAAATACTGCGTTTACAGTTTGCCTGCATTGTCCTTGAACCGCGGCTACGCTCGCGAGCCCCGTCTATACATCCCCAAATATATACACACATACACACTGTTATCGGCCCGCGAGGCAGGATCCTCGTTTATACTGCGACTTGAAGAGTGAGAGAGAGAGAGAGAGAGAGAGAGAGAGAGAGATAGAAGCTTGCTGTAGCCGGAGAGAATCTCGTATGCAGAACTCGCGAGAGATAATGCGAAACGACGGCGCTCGGTCACGCGAGCGTATACGGAATTTTCAGCGGCGCGTGCAGTACATGTGTGTTGGCGAAGACGTCGTCGCGACGACCCGCTAAACGTGACCCGAAATTCCTGCGTTGAATACCTCTCTCTCTCTCTCTCTCTCTCTCTCTCTCCATTGCACATACTCTATTTCGGGAAAGTCCTTCCAGCTTTATTTCCGCCCCTGTCTTTTCTTTTCTTTTCTATTTTCATTATACCGGACGAATGGTGAATGTGCCCGCGCACACGAGTCGTTGTTGGGACACGAGCGACTTGGGGAAACGGCGAGAGAGAGAGAGAGAGAGAGAGAGAGAGAGAGAGAGAGGATTTGATATTAAAAGCTTGAGAATTTTAACGAGTTTTGTCAGCTGAAAGTGAAAAGCGGATGAATAGTTGTGAGTCTTGATGGACAGTCCGTATAATGTCAAATGGCATAAAATGCCAGTACCGTTCGGATGCGATCATTCAATATACGTTATGTACACGATATCGAACGGTATATTTAGTCCGTCAATATTAAATAGTATAATAGTATAAATAAACTTTTATCATTTTATTAGCAACTATGAATAAATTGATATTGATTCAAGTATCCTTTTTGATATTCTGCCAATGATTATTGTATAATTACTGAGTCAAGACTAAAAGTGGGAGTATAAGTAATTTATATCAGATTTAATTGAATTCATGCGCAGTATATCAATATGGTAAAAGATGAACTTTGGTATTTTTAGTCTCATCAATTTCTTTTGCATCGCGGAACTTTGTAATTGGAAACCCAACGACATGTATATAAAAGAAGACTGCATATTTGTAAGTATAATAATAATTTATGAATTAAATTTAATTTTAAGCTTATAATATTAATCAAATTTTAATGCGGATATTGACTGGCTCTGATTTAATTTATTAGAGAACTTTAGAGAAACGTTGATCGAATTAATAATATCGACATTACTAAATATAGGGAAGAATTTAATAAAAATTTTACGTTCGCTTACGCACATTAGTTTAACTACTCTTTTTACTCGGTTTGGAAATCGATGCTTTAAGGGCAGTCGTTAATATTAGAAAAACATGAATATTTGAAGTTTAATAGTTTATTTGATTTACTGCATTTGTTTACCGAATTTGTATATCGCAATGAAGGCTTATTCTTACGAGCGAAATTTTATGGGTATTCTATTTCTTCGGTGATTTACCTTCAAATATTCAAATTATCGATGTCTTGTTTAAGGAAGCGATTATTTTAAGCATACTCTCTTATTAATTTTAGACTACGCTATAATGGATTCAGTAATTTCTGAGCAGTAAAACAGTGTTTTTTTATCAGTATGTATTTTCTTTCTCTTACACATAAAAATTCTAGTTACCTTGAATTTTATACTTATTTAAATGAAAATTCTTTTAATCCTAAAGTAGAAAAGTTTACGGAAAGTACAAATACTTTATTATACCATTAAATAAGAATTTAAAGTGCTTTTAGCATGTAAAATTGACATATAATCATCGAGTCGTCGCGCAGCTGCAGCTGATCACTAATGAGCCCGAAGCCCGCATGGGAAATTCGAAACCAAAAACACGCATACAGCCATTGTCGGAACCAATATCTCTATGGAGAGAGAAAAAAAGCTCCACACTCTGCGCGATATACCGTTGAGCTACAATGTCTCGTGCACTTAAAACTCGTCACTCTCAATATCCCCAAAACAATAAGGCGTATACTAACCCGGGCCTCTGTGCCTCATCGCTCGCAAGAGCTGATGCTCATTGTTCTCGCATCCTATATCATAACGAGCCCAAAGAAAGATGAGGAGAAAAGTCAGGCGAGCGTGGGACGGAAAGGCAGAGAGATAGAGAGTGAGAGAGAGAGAGAGAGAAACAAATTACCCGCGAAACCTACACGTGATATATGTATATATAAAAGTAACGCACAAAGGCTAATGTGCGGAGATAATGGGAAGCGTTGTGGACGACAGAAATCGACATAAACAAAAAGGATATGACGCGAACGAAGCTCATCGCTCTCCCTTTACTTTTCCCGATCGCCGACTGTGTGTACCGCGTATACATATGCCGATATACGCTCTTCATTCACACTCAGGGCGAGAGAGAGCGAGAGAGTCATCCTTTTGTCATTGGTCTTGCTTATGCACTATAACCTATCTTCTTCTCTCTCGCTTCTCAATCTGCGTGTGTACCAGCGTAGTAATACAGTAGTGATTGACGGATCTCGGCGGAAATAACGCGTTGAACGCGGAGGGGAACAACACGCGAGCGAAGACGACATATCGGTGCGCACGTGTCGCTCCGATGCTCTCTGTGTGTATACATTTTTCATCCCGCTTCATCATTCCGCTCCGGTCCCTCGAAGCTATAAGTAGGACTTCTTTTCGCGTTGCCTCGTAGTTGCTGTCATTTGTTTCGCGCGAGAGGCGAAATGATCTTAAAGCTGGGTAAACCGAAATCAAACGAGATTTCGAAACATTTATTCATGAAAAGTAAATTGCGAAAACATCGTTCTACTCTGCAATGATTGCTCATCGATCCTATATATATAATATACATGTATACAAGCCTTATTTCATAATATTTGAAGAAAACTGGCTTTGAAGAAAACTGAATGAAAGTCAAAAATAGCACTCGAATCAAGCCGACGATTCGGCTTTATATTAAGAAAAATTACTGATCGCTGAATTCGTTCTCGCAGTAGCCGTATATGATTTCTCAGCATTAGATTGCAAAAAGTTGCTCGAAGCTGCACGTTAAAATATTTCCCAGCAAACTCTAGTCGTATTTCATTCCTCCGAGTACGGAGTCGTAAACAAGCCGAGAGAGAAGCTGCAGCAAGAAACACAACAAAACTCCGAAGCTCAATCGATCAACGCCCTCGTTTTCTTCTCATCCCGCGTCACTGCCACCGGGCACCGAGAGTCATCTGTCGCGCACATTGCGTGTCTCTTTATTTCGGCACTGCCCGATAGCGAAGAGTTGCCAGTCTCAGTCAGCGACCTTCTAGGAATTGTTAGTGACTAGTGACGAGTTTATCTAAAATAATCTGAGATTTGTGAATGAACGTAGAATAGAAATATGTATAAGAGGGATAAAAAAAACTATAGAGGTTCGTGGGCGGACGATATCTCCGTTGACTCATCGCTTTATTCTCTTTGGCTTTCAAATATATACTTTATAGCTCCGCGTAGTATGATCTCAACTTTTCATTCAAAGAAACATTGTTTCTACGTGATAATGCATATTTGTTTAGAAATGGCACATGCAAATGTGGCTTTGCATGATCTATAAATTGGTATTTATAGAAACTACTTTCCCAAATGAAAAGCACCGGTTCGTACTTAAAATGCTTTTATTTTTCAATTAAAAGAAAGCTCTGTGTGTCAATAAACAGATCTATCGGATATACTCGTTACGATGCACTGTAATGTGCTTCATCACATCTGAAATATATATAGAAAAGTACAAATTTATAAAACATTATGTGCTTTTCTCTGAATCGAAATCTGTGTTCCAGTTTATACTCTTTCAACCATTTCTTGTAGCTCAATCGTATTTCTGACTAATCGATCGATCTATATTTGTTTGCAAAGAAAATGAATGGGGTAGAAATACTTAGTTCTAGAGCATTCTCTTGTTAATTTATCTCTGAAATTACGTAAGATAGTCCATGCAACTTTCGTGATATATTTATACTAGTATAAATTACAACTGCATTATATTTCACTATAATTAAATTAAAAAACATTCGAATTTCCCCAGCAATTTATTTATCATTTATTCTTAGATTTTTACAATCACTGTATCGATTTAAACAAATTTATTTATACATTCATTTCTGTAATATTATAATACAAAAAAAATAACCTACTTTAACTGCACTTTATAAATTTCACTATGTGGTGCAAAGAATGTTGGTCTGGAATGTACCATAAATGTCATACCAGACTTTAGTGACATCCTAGCTTTAAACTATTAAAACCGTAGTATATACTACGCTCTCCTATATATAACGTCACACATTCATTCTATACTCGATATTTTTACACGGCCTTCTATAACACTTCGTTTTATTAATGTTTTCGTTATTTTATGTCGGATTACCACATAATGGGTATTTCATTCGCGGATTCTAGGTAACACTTCCATTAGCATGATTTCACCAAAAAAAAAAATTGGGAGTTCTATGTGTATATATACATATACCCTCTTCGTTATCAAATTGCATAAGAGAGTTTTCGCATAAGCGACCCAGATTTTCGTAATTGAAACGTCGAAGCTGGAGGCCGTCGAACTTGTGATTCCTCCATGGGGATGGATTCGCTCGGATATAATGATATAGCTTCACTGGCGGGTACATTTATTTTTTGCAGTGTATTAATCTACTATCTCCATCGGATCTGTCGCATTATGTAGCGTTACGTGATTCCAGGCCCCCGGTGTGCAGCGTCGATCAATAACATCCTCTCTGTGTTATTAATAAAAACAAATGAATCAAAGTATAAAGATTGGTAAAACGGAGATTTAATCGCGTTTACATCGCTTCGGTATTATTTTGTAGATTTAAAAAAGAAGGAGGAACATTTTAAGGTATGTACAGATCTTGCGTTAAATGCTAGATTGATCTTGTGAAAAGTTATACCATGAATAAAGAAACAACAATAAAAAGTTAATAATTTTAAGATAAATATGCTGCTATACGTATATTTAGCCAATTAAAACTATCATCTACGATCTTATTTATTTATTTCAACAAAATTAATTAAATCAGAGCAGTGATAATTTATTGTTAAAATGAATGATTGAAATATTTCACGAACTGAAAATAGAAAAAAAATATATTGATACGTGAAAGTATAACGTGGAATTATTAATTTATATCATTTCAGTGATTAATGACCTGGTTTAAAGAGTTTAATACTCGAATCAATGCCAAAAAAAATTGTTCACTCATCTATCGGAACATCTCACGCAAGAACTATTAGTGAGCCAGGAACTCATTTTATAGGGAATAGATATCTGGATCACATATGAATCCATCTTCTTTATTTTTAAAAACTACTCAGCATTATCACGAACACCCAAGGCTTTATTCTAAATACGTATTTCGCGTGTGTTCCATGAAATAACGTTCTAAACTTAGTAGCGTGGGAATTTTCGATGTATACATATATACGTATTTTGTTGCGCTGCATCAAGCATTAAGATGTTGGTTCAATAAATTTCAAAGGTCCGTGTTTGGTGAACCAGAATAAAACAACGCGATCGAAAGATAATAAAAGATAGAAGATTTTCCAGTGGCATAATACAGATTTCTATTATGTCAATTCTTATATATCAATAATTAATATTATAAATGTGAAAGTGTTATAACTTGTCCATGGAAAAAAAGATCATCGATACTAACAATACTAATGATTATATAAATCTTACAAATGCAATAAAACATCAATTTAAAATTGAAGTATAATAGAGTGCTAACCCGTTTTACCAAGTATCAAATATAAAGTTCGTAGAAGATAGTAAAGTGCATTAAAAGCTACCTCGTAAAGAATATATATCGTATTTTACTGAATTTCCTCTTAGCGAATTCTAGATATTCATTAATGAATCATTTGAATAGAATATCAATATCGATATTAAATGAAAATTTCAATAGATGTACATAAGCTCTGTTAATTAAATCGAGTTATAATACCAATTATGAAGACTTGCATGCAACAGAAATTCCATTGTTAATACTCTCAAATCCAATAAGGCGAAACCCAAAAGAATATTCCGGATTCTAAATTTCAATTTTCAATTTACAACGCTACTAAGTTCTAACGTTTGACAATAAGTATTCAACATGTTCATAGAGCATTAACCCTTGTTTGTAAATCAAAGTTATTTTTCTTCTAAAAATTATCTTGAAATATCGTTAAATATCTAGTAAATTAACAATTTATCCAAAAGCCAGCGCCGAGGCATTTAAAAGAAAACTTTGCGCTGAACTTTCGCACTCGGTCGAAATCCTCATTAGGTCGAGCGTAAATATAAGACAATCGAAGCCTTACGACGAGACAGTGCAGAGGTTCGCAGTCCACTCCGCTTACACGCTGACCTCTCCTCCTCCTCATCCTTCCAAGCTCAGAACCTCAAAAGCAGCGATTCATAGCAAAGGCACCACCACCAAAGTACCACCAGACCTCAAAATTGACCCACTTGACGAGTACCAGAGCCCACACAAGCTTATTAACCGTGCAAACCACATCGATTAAGCTTCGCTCTTCCGGCTTGCCACTCAGCAAATCGAAGAGCCGCGACTTTGCCAGCGTCGCCTCCTCGTCCATTTCGATAATCGAGCAACCGCGGCAGCGGCAGCAGCAGCAACAAAACAAAATAAAAAAGCAGAATTAAGCCTGCACAGGATATGCGGCGATAGGTCCGCGGACCGAGTGCAACTGGCCAGTAGGCGCGAGTTTTAGCGCGCTCGGCTGCGCTGCACTGCATCCACACACACACACACACACACACACACACACACACACACACACACACACACATGCACATGCACACATCGCGGACCGTTACCTAACGCCCCGAACCGATCATCGCTTAAAAGTAGGTGCAACGCCGACTTGCGTGTGTATATATATACGTTTGTTATTATTGCGCTGCGCTTGCGAAACTAGTGCCAACCAAGTCGCGAGCACACGTGAGCTGCTGCGGCTCTCTGCTATAATATGGCCTACAGGCTGGCCTGCATTCGCGCGTTTGATACGCACCGCTTGCAGCGAACTCTACGCATGCTGCATGGATGTGTGTGTGTGTGTGTGTGTGTGTGTGTGTGTGTGCGCGTGCGCGCATGACGTATGGGAGTGCCCTGTAAACTTGAATTAGCGAGGCACTATTTTTGTACGAGTCGATTTGTGAGGTGGACACTCGCGGCTCGCGATATCCGAGCGCGGTAATTGCTTGCGGGGTCATGAACGCGCGACTCTCGCGAGCCCAGTCTGGTCCAATTTAGACGCTTTCATTATTGAAAAGTGGAGCGCCAGCTTATAGCCTTCTGTTATCACGATCTTTTCGCACTGCTGAAGGACTTATGTACCGTACGTGTTTTCATTGCGGAAAAAGGTTTCCACAAAAACTTCAGCAATCGATAACTAAGGTTCTGGAATAGTTTTCATGTCTCATTAAATTAAGTATGATATTTGGTGTATATAAAATAAAACAATTCAAGCAAAGTAGCTGTAACGGTAAGCACAAGATGATTCTATACCCTTTCTACTTACGAACTTACGTAGCCCTTAATGTAGAACTGACGAGACCTTGTACTTTGCTATAGCTATATAATTGCTTAAACTATTAATAGCAAGCTCACATAGATTATGTGATGACTTATAGACAAAGTTCCTAACGTGTACTTAGGAAATTTGCGTGCAAAGTTTGCGAGTGTTATTCACGCGGCAAAATCGAGTAGAGACATACACTCGACTGTAAGTACCAACTACAAATCAATAACTTCAAAATCCTTTGACAATACACCTTAATTTTCAATCTGTATTGCTTGATTGATATGTAAGCGAAGTTTAATATGACATACGTTGTTTTGAGAATGTTGTAATCGCCTGATGCTATATTTGGAGATACACTTTTACTTCAAATTTGACGAGTAGACCTTGGAATAGCCGGTCATTATTCATATATTCAGATTATCCTAACGCGTTTGTAACTTTTTGCAAACGAACGTTTTCCTTGAAACTTGCGCTATGTTCGAAGTTGTTCGAAACGTTTAATATTCGTAGGAAGGAACACCTAACCAAATATAGATTTTATTACCACCCCTGCTACTAATAATATTATCACTATTAATGTAAAAATATTTTTAATGCGCGCTTCCTATTTTATCCGCTGCAGGTATAACTATTTAATCGATTCTTTTTTATTATATGATGAGTATAATTTAAATGAAAAATCTGGTTCATTAAAAAATTAATTAAAAGAAGACAATCATTATTTTTGAATTTCAATTAGACTGACGTACAACGTATTTCGGCTTAAATACGTATAAAGCATTGACTATTCTTCCGCTATTAACTTTTCTTTATACGTCACTCATACTTGTTACTTGTAAGCTTAATCAGCTGTATAGGTGTATACTTTCTTTGATGAATATTTGATTATTATTTTAAGAACAGTATAGCTATTTTTAGGTAGACCGCGACATCAGGCTTATACAGTAATTGAACTGTCACAATCAAAGCAGATATACTTAAGTAAGATAAAGAGAAGATATCTACGCCCTTATTAAGATATAATAATATAGTTTCATAAATATTACGGGCGCATTAAAAACCCTCAGACATAGACAGACACGTGGTAATGGATATATCATAATACGTGCATAATACATGTATAATGTTTAAACATTTTCAGGTGACAGCAGACCTTTAAATAAATCTACGTCAAAAAGTTGAATCGATATCGGTAAACACCAACGCACCGTATAGTAATTTCTCACGCTCAGCCGCCGCGCACTAGTTCTCATAGTTGGCCTCGCAATACACGGGACGTGTACAAATTGACGCGGAGAGGCTGTATATCGAAGGGGAAGGTTGAATTTCGCCACTAGAAAAGCACTAGAGCCGAGCATCGGCTATATATGCGCGGGAAGGCGATGTGTGCGGGGAGGGCTGTTGCTGATGCTGTGCCACCGCTGCTGACCGCAAAATCGATAGGACGAAGCTGAGCACGAGCTCAACGCGCACGAGCGTCGCACGTAACATCGGCTTCCTCTCGTCCTCCTGCCTCCCACCCACCCTTAATCTCGCTCCCTATCGCGCCTTGGAATTAAGTCCTTTGTGGCAATTACCCGTGGCAATCGACCGACCGTCGAAAACAAAAGACTCGGCTTTTCACGCAGCCCGCGAACGAGAGGAGAAAAACAATAAAGCTCGGGTTATGTTTCGCTAGGAGACTTGTGCAGGGTATAAAGGCCTGTTCTCGCTTTAACGAGCTGCAGCAGAAGGATCTGTCAAAATGCTTTAGTCGGCAATTGTCAGTTTTGGATTCCGGACGTTTGGTTTGCGGATTATCAATGGATGAATCCTCTGTTGTGCAGTGCACCTACCCGGATTCAAAGACAGTGACAAACTCATCAGATAATGGAATTGAGGCCGATATACAATTGAAGCAATTAAATCTTCGTAACGAGATTTTATAATGCAGTGCCTGAGATGGTACCAAAATAATACAAGCAGTTTCACGGAATTTGAATCGTTATTGATACATGGGAATCTTAATCATATTGTTGTTCTTAAATAAAGGCAAATTGAGTAAGATAAAGTGTGCACACGGTGGATCTTTAAATTTGTTATTGAATACGAACGAGACCATGAGACTATAACCAGTATTGGAACGTCTGTTGACTTTCATGATAAAAATGTCTTGTTTAAAGTACTTAACCATAGTCGGTGCGGAATATCGTTAATCTAATCATAACAGAAATATACATGCTGTATGCGTGATTTTGAAAGCGGACATTGCGACAGGCTGTGCCTACATTAGCTTTCCATTCACGCACTTGATCGTGAAACTTTCGTGTTTCGCACTCTTAATTGCTGGTACTATCGCGTTATACTGACTTTTCGCTTGTATTTTTCCGTCCTTTTTATTTTTGTACCTTTCTATTTTGAAATTGTAAATTTAACGCGCTTCATACATCGATTTGGTGCTCTTTAAATAATACCGAACGAGAAAGTGATAAGACTTTCGGGAAATTCTGACAATATTGAGACTTTGCCAATTTTGGAAACAAATCCAAATGTGAAAATGACATAAATTCGGAACCATAAGAGTTTTTCTCAAATTTAAAAAATTTCTTATTATATTTCCAAAATGTTCATTGATTTGTCCTTCTTACAAAAATACGTTATGTTTCTCTTCTTTGAGTGAATTCAATTGAAACAGTATATTTGTGTTTATTTAAAATAAATATGTAAACTAGAAGCTGCGGTATTTAGTGAACGTTCCAAATTGTACCACATTTTTTGTATTATTTACTCTATTTGAAGAAAAAGAAGATATAAAAAGAAAGATTTGAAACAAGTTCCTATAAGCTCACTTGAATATTGCTCAGTATATATACGATTTATTTTATACATATTTTCTTAATGCGGATAATTATTAATAAAAGTAATCTATTTTTACTGGAAATACTTCAGGGAAGTTTGTTCATTAAAGAACATTTATAACTCTATAAGTAAGTTAATTATTATCTATAGCTTGATGAATTAAATAATAAAGAATTCCTGTAAAAACAATGAATGTTTATAGTACTTGAAACATCTGTCAGAATGTTTTTAGACTTGAAGAAAAAAAATACTCATAAGCAGATAAAGTTAGGCGCCGGAGGGACGAATAATATTTAATGTCTGAAAGCCGACTTTGTCTTGCAAAAAGAGGAGAGTTGACAGAAGAAAGTTTATTTTGGATCAAGTAATATATTTCGTTTCAGTGTGATTGCGACGGTATAAGGCAAACTTTGATTAACGGATTTTTTTTATTGGAATCCATATAGGTGTGATGACTTATATTAAATTACCAACAAGTCATAATTATTCAAAAATAACCCAATGTTTAAATACCCTTGTAAAATATATTTAATGCAAACATATACATTCATCAGCATACATTCAAAAAGTTATAAAATTCTCCTCATCATTTGACAATATTATTCCATCAATGACGAATTCGTGGAACAAGAAATAAAAACACTTTTTGTATTACGTCTAGGCAGTTCCCAATTTCTCGTTTTCTACGCCCCGCTAGACGACATGAATTATTGCGTCTGATTTCGGAGTCGGTAGAAAACCTCGCTCGCAGGTATGCGCCGCAGCAGCAAAGGGGAAAATATTGATATGGTAAGAGTTTCCCTACATTTTTCACCGTTCTCCACTTTCTGCGCAAGATTTAACACTTAGCGCCGCGTAGAGCTCGTTATTTTGAGAGCGCGACGCCGTAGCGGTTATTTATGTGCTTTAAATCAATCGAGATTGCAGTTTAAGTATGCGAATATGCGCCGAGATCTGCAATCATTACGAAATGTATTTATTCCCAGTATCGTTTTAGTTCTGTAATGGAACGTTTTGAAAATGATCAAAGGTGTCAAAATTTTAGTTTAAATATTTGTATAGATTATTTCCGAAACAATCAATCGAGCGTTTTTATACTCTATTCGCTGAGTTCGATTTGATGACAGTTTCTAAAACACTTTTATATATTATACATGTAAAAATTAAAAATATTAACATATATGCAATGTTTGTAATATTAATTGAATTACTGTACATCGACTTTTTATACTGATATTCGAAACTTCAAAAAATAATGACTAGAGTAAGTATATTGTAACCGAAGCAAGACTGATGGTATTCCCATCTCATGTAATGTAATTCATAAATAGTGCACTTTAAATAAGAAGAATCTTTAATAATAGGGACAACGATCATCATTTGATAGGAGCAGATTTATAGCGCACGTGGCACAAATAACTGCAATCTTGCATTTGGCAAAGCAAACAATTGCTCAGCAGAACATGAGCTGGCACATACACGCACTAAAACACATTCGATAAAATCTGAACAAAAGTCCGTCATTCTTTTATATATATATGTATATATATATGCGTCGTTCGATTCACAGTCCATTTATTTGGCTCGGCAAGCAAAAGCAAACAGTTCCCGTTAATTACGCGCGAACGATCTCGACGACAATGAAGAAAAAGAAGCCGATCGCAACGACCGTTCGCCACCAAACGTGATAGAAAAAGAAATATGAAGCGTCATGCGAGCCAAGACACGTGCTCTCGGTTAATCGAGTCGTGTAATCAGGTACGAGCAGCAGCAGAAACTGCACGAAAAGTATCGTATACGCACGCACATATCGCAGGAGTCGACGTCCGTCATCGTCGCGCCGCAAGTGTGCAACAATGACCGGAATGACGGTGTGTGTACCTATAGATCACAGCACTGCACGCGACGACGCGTAATTAAATCGATCGCGTGCCCACATACGTACACACACGTACACACACGTACACACACGCGCGCAGTCGCTTTGAGAGACAGGTAATAGTGGTCTTGCGACGCACGGATCGGCTGTGACGTCATGCAGCCGTGGACTTTAGTGGATTAGACTTTGAGGCCGGACATTGTCGTATCGACATGTCTGTTTATAGACGGAATTGATTGCGGCTTGGAGTTTCATAAAAAATAGGTGATTAACGGATTCTTTTGTTCGAGAATGCCTAATGCAGTTGTCCGCGTATTTTTAGTTGCAGGTTTTAATTTTTTGTAAGTAATTGAGGTAAGAACGCATTTTCTGTAGAATAGTACAAATTGCGGTAGGCTATAGAAGGAATGCTCGCGAGATTGGAATAAAATGCAAAGTTTGGAGAGAACGTATGAAAGTATTTTGATTTAAAAAAAAAAACATTTTCAGAGTCGAATGTCGTTAAAAGAGACCACCTCAGCAGCTAAAAGATAAATATGGAATACACAAAAAAAATTGTAATACTCTATTGAGCCAAAAAAAATTTTGGGTTTTAACAATAAGCACGTACTCTTCAGATAATATAAGAAAATGATTTCCATATTTTTCTTGCCTCCCTTTAAATTTCCATTCCCTCTGTGGTACTAAACTATGCAGCTAATATATTTAGAATTTACATATTACATTTCAAGTCACAAGTTACGTAATACTCTAAATATGTCTATTGGTCAATCTTAACCTAAGTATTATTAACTGCAGAAAAACAAAAATATCAGCATGCAGTACAGATCGCAGCGATACTTCCGAAAACAATTTAAACGACCAACAACGGTAAAACGCGCTTCGTGTCGGGCGGCACTATATGTAAAAAGGCTGCAGCTACGGCGTATAGCAATCAGGGTTCGGTACACGGATAAGAATCAACAAGACCGTAATGATCGCTGGGGGTAGGTTGAAAATCGAAGGGCTGCAACTTCGCGGTAAGGAGCGCTTATTTATGCCGCGTCGATCCGCTCGCAGGTGCACCAGCACGTGCACGCAGCCCGTAAAAATAGATCGGTATCGAGTGGACGTATACAGAAACACGGACTACGCTATACGTAACGAGTGCGCAGCTATAGAGTTTGTGTATATGTTATGCGTTACGTGTAGAGTCCCAGGCGGTCGCACCGTATAGCTGTTAGAGACCGGAAGGGTCAGTCAACTTGCAACGCGCTTATGTAGGTTGATGTATATTTGTGCGCGAGCAGCCGCGGCGCGAATTATTGCACATCTGAAGAAATGCGAGCTGGCGCCTTCGAGAGCGAATTTCGTTGGAATAACGAGATGACTTGCAGCGGGGGGTTTATAGGTATATTTACTTGCCGAGGGGCTTGGAGGCCGAACTTTCGATTCCCTTCCCATTACCTATAGTATAGGGAATGGGGTTTTATTATTCTTTGATTGACTGTCGAATACTGGAAATACTTATGGAACCATTTAAAAAAGATTGGCGCAAAAGGAAACGATAATTGTTAAGATTGGATAACAGTTCCTTGTTGTACTAAAATTATTAAATTGAATGGAGTAAAATGCGCAATTTGCAATTTCAACTGTTTTACGTACTTATCCTGTACAGTTTTCACTGGAAACCATTGCATATTTGGAAGTTCAGATTTTTGAGCTAATTAAAAACTAACGAGCACGTAAGCACCTCTTACCACTAAACGCGGATACTTATCTCGGCATTGTGTTACGCTAACAAATAATACGAAGCTCACATTAAAACTGCTATAATCGGTTTGAAAACTCCTGAACTATTGATAAAACATGAATTAATTTCTCGGCATATGCAGACCTTTAGCTTAATGACACTAGCACATGAAACATTCAGACACGCAAATCTAATAGTTTTTTTATTCCGTTTTAGTAATTAACAGATTAAAAAACAAATAGTGCTTAAAATCACGATGGTATAATGGTAAGCTTAGGAACGATTAGAACAAAGCAACATATTCAAAAGGGCACTTTATATCTTTACTGAATCAGAAAAAAGCAAACACTTTTGGTTTCTTATAATTTTCAGAAAAAAAGGTTAAAAAGTGTAAGATTTAAATTATATTCAAATGTAAATTATCTTAAGTATCAGTTATTAGCGAAAAATAACTAACAAAGAACAATCGAAATTCTGCAAATAAACATTACGTGTGCCAGTAGAAAAAAGTTACAGTTTAGTCAGACTGGTATTCTATCTTTATGTTCCTCAGGTGCAGAATAAACATGAATTATTCACTGAAAATCATTTGATGAGTAACCTTTCATTTCACAAGTTTTAAGCATAATGATGATTAATTTATTTTACTTATATTATACACTAATGTCAAGCCTAGACTGTTCTTTCATAATTATCATCAATACTTATATAGTAATAATGAAAACGCTGTATAAAATATATGCATTATTATGAATGAGAAAAATGACTACTAATTTATCTTGAACCTTCCAGAAATCAAATTTCTACAACTCTAGGAAATCACTAAAATATCCTGTGGTTTCGGAAATACGATATACCTCTGAAATGAAATTTTTTGAGGCTATTCGAGAAACCGAGAAGGATGTTATTCGATAAAAGCTGCAAGAAGTAGATGTAGGTACCTGTATAGAATACGCGAGAGGTTTTCACCGGCAGAATCGAGTTTCGAGAAAAGGTGAATAAAAAAGAAAGTATTAACGTGCCACACATTTTCCTGTTCAATATTCAGCGAAATAAAGTGCTCGAAAATAGAATGTTTATTCTGATATATTAATAGCGTATTTATAAACGTAGGATAAGTTATCGGAAGTAGTTTTATACCCTGTTAGACTTTACTACTATGTTAAACCTTGTCGGTAATATTAATACCCATTTATGAAATATTAAATATTCTGGATTTTTTTCTTCAATTTAATCGAATGAGTTATTACAGTAAGGTCGACAATAAATTGAATAAAAACATACTATCATATTTATGCGCCTGCTTTTTTTTTTAAAATTTCATTAAAACTCAGCTGAAAAGGGCACAAAATTATTTCATTACGTTGCTCATGCTACAAAAATAATAAATATGAACTAAAATTTTACAAGCTGCTACATACCTACACTAACGACTAACCTCACTTTATAATAAGATTTCTTTCACGCGTCAAACTAATGAAAACAAAAATCCAACTACACCGATTCAACAATTAAGCATAATGTGTATAAAAAAAAAACTCTGGAGTAGAGCGGAACCCGAACCCGAGCTTAAAATCACGGAAAAATCCATAATACCCCATTCCCCCGCATCGGTGCGCGACATGAAGAATTATTCATCCTATAGACAAAGAGCCGCGAGACAGGCGCACGTCAATCACGAATACAATATACCTAAAGAGCCTCGCATTACACTACTCTCGCAATCGAATCGGAAGCTCTATGGAACAGATTATATACCTACACGAGCAATGGCACAATGACATACGCACCTATATATATACACAGTCCAAAGTAATTTTATTCGGGATTTAAAAGCCCTGCACCTAGGCATATAATTGGATAGGCAGTCTATATTAATAATGCGACACTACGAAGCGATAAGTATATATATATTTAGACAGGGAGCTGACAGGAAGCGTCGTACTCACAGCGTACCGCCAGTGTACTTGAGACACCTGCGCACCTCCTCGCGCTCCTCCTCGGCGCTCCCCATGCTCCAACTGACTCGTCCCCTGGATCAGGACCTCGTGCTCGTCGTCATCCTCCTCCTCGGCGATCGACAGCCACATTCGCAGCCGCGGGAGAACCGCTTGGACAATCGCTCCGATTAAATACAATTAGGAACGACGTCACCACTGCACTCGGCTATGGTCGGCTACTTTCTCTAGCTCCACTCGACCGCTGCAGGCCGCAGCAGTGCCGGATTCCATGCCGTCGCCGGTCCCCCAGCTCACACACTACATACGTTATTGTCGCTCCAGCAGCTATGTATAAGGACCACGGCACCGAGGAGCTCCGAGCTCAGGTTGAGCGCACGGCTACTTCCTCGCGCTATATGCCCACCTGCAGTCCCGCGCACTGCAGCGACGTCCTTTTGTCTGCGCCCCTACACAAACACACACACACACACACACACGCACACACTCGATCGCTCCTTCTCGCTCCTATATCACGGTGAGCGCGGTCGAATCGCACAAGGAGCCAAGTAGGAGGGGAGGATCGCGTCACGAAGAAAAGCTTTTTCCCGCGCGCGCAACCTGGCCGCGGTCTACAGCTGCTGCTGCTGCTGTACTTGCACGAGCCGGCTGCGACCAATTTCCTCCCGCTGGCTATACTGGTTGTGGTTACTCTCTCTCTCTTGCACCGCTGCGCTTGTGTAGAGCTTTTTCTCCCCTACTGTGGATGTCGATGTGTATAGTTGTATACAGTGTATATCAGGTGTGCGCGTGTATGCGGGAGACCCTTCGATGGCTTCGATCCGTAACGCCCTCGCGCACATGCACGAGATATATAAGGCGAGGTGGAGGCTGACGATGGGGTAGGGGTAAATGCGTTCGATGGACGTTCCGTTGGCCGGACTCCGGTCCGATTGGCGCGACGTACAGGCAGCGACATCTCGCGGTTGCGCGTCTGTACCTGCACCTCGACTCTCGCGCGTGCGGCTATACGGAGTGAAATGTATATATACTTAGTCTGCTTAGACTGGCGGGCGGCACTGGCGCGCGAAAAAGGGAGCTTTCTACTTGCGCGACCATCATCGACGTTATGTCGAGGTGGAACTTGTTAGCTATGGACTACTCGAGGCATGCGATTGTATGTATATATATACACACATGAATTGTAGCGGTATTTTGGCGTGCTTCGCGGTTATTAAATTGATGAGAAGGTCGGGGAACATTTTTTTTTTCTTTCACGTTTTGTATAAATCTTCCTATAACAGATTTCAAATCTGCTCGAAAGTTAGCAAGGTGCGAGATTTGTAAAATAATAAATAAATTAACTTGATTGAGTGTAGTCTGCAGTAGATATTTAGTTTATTATTATTGTTCTTCATATAACTAAATTAGCTATCAATGAAATGATTCAATGTACTGCCATGTATACAAAAATAAAAATTAGCACTTTTAATGAAAACAACATCAATTAATCTAGCGCAGTTTTATTATGAGCATAAATCGACCAAACAATATAGAATGCATAAATGAAAACTTTGATGATCTCCAGTTGGCTGCAGCTAATAAAAACAAATTCCATCTGATTAAAGTATAATTGAACAGTTGGAACGATGGATGGGCTATCCGTACAATAAGACTATAAAATTTCATCAAGTCCTTAATGAATGCAAACTCGATACCCGCCATATACATAGCAACAATTTAAAAAAAAACTCGCTCTCAAACATAGCACAAAGGACCCACATCCGATATGTACATATATACGCAGCGCACGGCGATCACAAAACGCGAAAAACGTACCTCGTCGGGGGGGTTGGGTTCGAAAGTATATAAATTCGTAGCGGAAAACCGACGGGATAGCTTTTTCAAATTGGCGACGCGGAGAGCGAACGAAAAAAAAAACATTAGGAATTAATAGGAGGAAAAAAAGAGGCGCAGAGAGCGAGAAGAGGACGTTGTATGCGCGGCAGTCGGTAAACGCTGGACCGGTGCCAAGAAAATTGGCGGCCAAGCGCGAGCTCCTACTGCTTAGCCGAGAGCAGCGAGCGACCCGCTGACCTCGACCTCCCGCGCTTTCGCTGCACTGCTCCGCACACAGGCACATTAACGCGTGCCGTAAACTTCACCCCGAGCTTTTCGATGTTTCGCTTAATGTGTGTACATATACGTGTGTGTGTGTGTGTGTGTGTGTGTGTGTGTGTGTTAAATGTGCTCGCCACATTACTCGTATAGCCCCCGCTGTCGAGGCTCTTAAAGCGGCGATTCCGCTGCGATTCAGCTCGGAAATATTCGCTGTAATTTAAAGGGATCAAGCGCTTCGGTTTCTCGACGCGCTTACGATTTAACTTGCTCGGAGCTTTTGCCTCTATTACTGATAAGTGCCTGCTCTCTAAGCGGTGAAATTTACTTTAAACTCACTCTTAAACGCTGGTAATTTGTACTTTATGGAATATTCCGCTGGCGTTGCCAACATTATATATTACTCACTGCGAGACTGGGAAATTTCACTTGTTCGACTTGAGGGAGTACGTTGATTGGGAATCAATGCATCTTATATCGACTTTGCGAAGGACAATTAACTTAGTTAAACAATCATTGCATCCTGTCGCTAATCTTAAATAATGCGAACAAAATACTATGCAACAATGATGCGTTGAAATTTTGAAAATATTTAAACCAGCTAATATCAGATTGATCACACGTTCCTCCTTTCTGCATCTTTTTTTTCTTCTCCGAATATTTCTCTCTGTCTTTTCTTGAATTTGGCAGCAGTGGAAAAAATCGCGGTAAGCGCAAGCTTCTCTCCAGGATTCGAAGAGCAGTAGCTCGTAGATGTGCAACATGCATATATATGCTCTTACACGTGCACGTGCCGTACAATTAAGCCGAAATGTTTCTGCTGCGAGAATTGGAACAGCAAAAAAGCGAGAGATTTTTCAACCTCCCGTTCTCAATTACTTAGAAACGCTTTTGGTTGTGCCCTTTATCTTAAAATTCTAATATAAATACCTACAACAGTTGAAATGACGTACAGTGAAAAAAAAATAAGTCGCACTAATCTTTAGAAACTTTTAAAAATATGATCTAACCACTAAAAAATTGTTAAGCATCAATGCTCTTTATGATCCAGCTTTATACAACGATCCATCAGAATAAAAAGACAAATTTATGCCACTCACATAAGGAATTATCACTAAAGTAAAGGATGCATCTGGTGAATAATAACTGTTTTCACTGTGATAAGAAACTATCCTCAAGACAAAAGTTTATGCTCTGCCCATTATAGATATAAAAGTTGATGTTAAAAGCACAGCTGACGATTCCAACATCATATTTCCATTTGATATTCACTGGATATTTTAAAACCGTACTCTACTGTTTGAGAGAGAAATAAAATTGGCGTAGCTGCAAAAACTTTATACTCACTCATAACCGCGATAACGAAATGTTTGTAATAAAAGGCCTCGCATGGACTTAAACTTGGAGCTTTTTTCAAATTGTACAGCATTTCTTCAAATTGTACAGTAGCATAAGTAATAGTTAATTAAATAGCAATTCATACATTTTAAAGCACAACTTATCAATTTTCTAGTATGCGCAAATCACATTCTAATCAGATTTTCGCGCTTATACTTATAAATATATACACTTGCATGCTCCTTAAGTAACACGAGAGTGTACAACATGAATGCACTGCAGGTTTAATGGGATAAATATAGCGAGCTAATTTCCGGTTCGAGACCGGATTATCGATTCCGTGATTGTTTTCCGCATGTTCTCGTTCCTCGCGAGACATACATAAATTGCACGTTGCCCAACCTCAGTGGTAATTCTTATAAATAGCCATTTAGATTAAATAATTAAGATCGAATTATCCTTTTATTTCTTTTGCACGACTTTATTCAGTTTTACAAAAGAAAAACGTTTCTCTCGCAGAAATAATTGTAAAATTATATATACACATCCCTTTTAGGTAGTTGCAGGGTTTTACAAGATAAACGTGTCATCTTTTTCAAGACTTTTTTTTAATGTTATTGTTTTTTCCGCACGCTGAAAAATTATAGCTCAATCGTTGAACTAATATAATAATTTTGCAACAATTATGAAAATGAAATACCTGTTGATTACGAAATCATAAAAGTATTACTCATTTAATAATGCTTTTATGCAGTAAAAATGTGTTAAACACTAACAACATTTTTAGTAAACTTGAAAAAAATGTCTGTTGTAATAATCATTTATTGTTTTAAATAACAAACTAAGTAGACTAAATAAATTATAAATGGACGGCATTGAATTAAACAGTATTTATAATATTTATCATTATCTCGTTAGTTTCTCGCAGCTTTCGATGTTTATAATATTCTACAGGCCCTCCGGCATACTTTATCGCACATAATTCGGAAAAAAAACAAATACCACTTTGATCATCCCCAATAATGTGCCGGTTATATTAAACATTAGTGCCTTATTGAAAATTGATCTCGTTGTACACGGAAAAAACACTAATACTATAGTGAGCTTTGATATTTGAGCTCTAATTGATTGTCCATGAGTAAGTCAAAAGGATCACAAATGAAGGTATGACAAGAATACAGTCCTGCGCGGATTTCTGTATTATTTATAAAGGCACCAGCAGCGAATCTTTGCTAATTGAAAATTGATCTCGTTGTACACGGAAAAAAAACACTAATACCATAGTGAGCTTTGATATTTGCTCTAATTGATTCTCTATGAGTAAGTAAAAAGGATCACAAATGAAGGTATGACACGAATACAATCCTACGCGGATTTCTGTATTACTTAGAAAGGCACCTGCGGTGAATCTTTGTTAATTAGCTTAACGAGTTACCAAAAGAAATAAGGACGGCTTTTATAATATTTTTTGTCTATTTTCATACTTGATAAAATTCACTGCCTTATTTAGTGTATGGACAATATGTATTTACAAAAAATTTATTGCTACAGTACGAATCGCTGTAACAATCAAATATTCATACACTAAATAAGTATAAAAAAAAGAGTTTGTCTCGTGAAATCAAGCTAGTTTTTTTTTCATTATACTTATATTGTTTAGTATTGAACTTTGATAAGTACGTTGAATTAATACATGAATATAAATTAAATTAAGTTTCACTATATCTAAAGTGAAAAATGAGGCTCCAAGGTTGAAAATGGTATTTTACATACGTAAAAGAAACGTTTACATATTTTCACTCATGCTATTTATAGATCGCACTGTACTTTTGCGCTTGAAATCGTATACATACTTCGAAAGTCAATAAAATTGATTATTGTATACCGTGAAAGGCGCATTTTCTCATCTTGAACTTTCAATTTTGCCACCTAAACTGAGTAATGTTACATTTGTCAAAGCTTCTTTTATTTATACGAATCATTAAAATATATTTGTTCTATGCATTGTAATAAACGCGATATAAATTAAATTAGTAAATTCTAAAAAAAAATAATAATAAAGAATTAAATTTAAAATTGTTTATGTCTGCACATTATAGGGTTTATAAATTTATCTATTAACATTTGATTAAAAAGAGCATCCTCATTATCTTCACGGCGTATTTTCTCAAACCCCATCACAGTAATGCTCTCAGCTATATTTGATTTTGTCGTTATCATTAAAGTTTTGGTACAGATTCACGCTTCGACAACGTGAAAAGGATTGTTTCATCACTCAAAGTCACCCATCAAAAATAAATATTATGTATATGTATAATAGTATATTTTTCGTATACAGTTACTATATCGAGCGTGTACTTATCGATTAGAAAACCTGGCACGAGTTAAATCAAGTATACTTACAACGATATTATCGACTGGCGCGCATTGCAAACATTAATTAAGATTTCACACGCTTAACTTTTTTTTTCCTCACACATCACAAAAATTCTATAGTAATTCGATTTTTTTTTCGTTTTTATTACTTTTTACCCATTTGCCAACAGCCCACAACAGTAAAACTCGAGCTCACGCGACGTACAATAATTTTCTTATTTTTTTTTGCTTTTTTTTTTCATTTTCATTCGAAACACTCGAATTCAATACTCAATGGTTATAACACACTTTCCAATAGACGCACTATAAGAAGGTCCTTGAAACTTAATACTAAGTAATTTGAAAAGGAAACCGAACCGAATGCGATTGCTGTTACACTCGTAGAAATGCTTTGCCGACATACACTCTTATTTTACAAAGTTGCGATACAGAAGTACTGAAATTAGAGCTATTTTTTTATCTTATATACCCTGCAAGCACACTCATATTCAGCTCTATTCCTTTCGGCTGGGCCGCTTCACTTGTCCTTCTTGGGCTCGAGCTTGTCGCACAGGTCGTCCTTGCTCTTGGCGAGCTTCTCCGTGGCCTCGCAGTCCCCGAGCAGCTTCTCGCTGTCCCCGTCCTTCTCCTCGTCCTGCTCCTCGCCGGCCTCCTCCTCCTCCCCATCCTCGCCGCCCTTCTCGCACTCCTCCAGGAGCTTCTTCTCCTCCTCGTCGAGGAGATAGTCAAAGTCGTAGGGGTCGCCGCCGTCCTGGATGCGCTTCAGCTCGCGCTTCAGCATCTCCAGACACTCGCGGCGCTCCTTGCGCTTCTCCTCCAGGGGACGCTCGTCCCCGTTGTCCTTGGTTTCGCCCATCCTCTCCTTCTCCTCGGTTTCCTCGATGTACCGCTCGTAACTATCCACCTGCGGACATTCGAATCGCGCGTTATGCGCATACACGTTTATTGTGGCTGACAGATCTCTCTGTTGCACTTTAATCGTGCTTTGCAATTGAATTTATCTACCGGTTGGACTTGAATAATATTACAAATGACTATAATTAACTTTTTTATGCCCTCGTGCTTTACAACTTTTCTACCGTGAGCTCAAATATTTAATCCAACAGCTTTTAGTTCTACATATAGGTATAGCATTGATCAGTGGAAATACTGGAAACGTCGAAAATAAAACAGCTCATGAATAAAACATACTCTAGATGAAAGGCAGTCACGAATGTATAAAGCAAAGGACAGTGACCGCAGCAGCTGAATTTCGTCGAAACAATGATAAGAATTTATTATGGTACATAAGCCATGAGTTTGTAACGCGAAGTAAATGGACAAAAAATATACGCAAATACCGTGAATATGAAATGTTGTTTTTTGTAAATATAATATAACAGTAAGAAAATTATAGTGTATATTAATATGTATTAGCATAATTTTTTTATGTATATTCATATTAAATGAACGTTACAAAGATTTATGATGAATCCGACGCGCTTCTCCAGCAAGAAAAAAAAAACTAACAAAATTCGATAACACGAACGGAATTCGCAACATCCTACATTTCCAGGACTCTCGTATCCTCAGTGCGCGCGCGAAAAGACTTGCCTTTTCCTGTAGCATACGCTGCACGTCGTTCTGGCGTTTCATGCGTTTCGGCAGCCAGAAACAGGCCTGGATCAGCCGGAGAAATAGCCAAGCTGCACCTGCCAGGGCGAAGTAGGCGATCGCCGTGTAGACCATGTTCACCAGGTCCACCGACACCTGCTGATTATACTTCATTTCGTTGGGCTTTATCTGCAAGAGGGAATCTTTCCTATAGAGTCTGCATTACGCATGCGGCTGCATTGTACCAGTGTGCCTCGTGTGCCTTCTCCGCATTGCTAATTTCATTGAATGTACATCATCTTAAAGTGCGTTTATATGTATATTGCATAAGTGAACCGATTCTCGATTAGCTGTCTATTATAAATCTATTAATTCAAGTTTGAAATATATTATTCTAGAAGAATACATATATTTGAATTTATTTTAACCTGTTGATCATACCGATTGAGACATTTCAGTAAATTGATGTATGTACATAATACATCTGCTACTGAATAACGTCCAATATATAAATGAAGAAAGACGCTACTTCTAATGCCAATGAATACGGTCAATTAAGTATTTTGCATCACGATTAATAACGAATCATCAAATATTGTAACCTTGTACATACATAATTTCATTTTCATCTAAAACAATTTTATATATATATATATATAATTGACCAATAAATATTACAGAATAATATACACGAATATATATATATATATATAGTGTTTAAAAAAGAAACATTTTAAGCACTGGGGATATAAGCACATTCTGTGCGACAAGGAACAAACACGTATTTATTAGTGGATGCGTTCCGAGTATAGTCAGGCAATGCGACATTTAACACGGAATATTGCAATTCATCCATGGCTTAGAAAACTAAATTTATGTATAGGAAATATTGTTTATATTCATAATTATTCATTTCTACCAAAGCTGCTTACGAATGTAACGTTGCACAGGTATAGTTGCTCGAGTGCAAAAGTTATGGATAAAAAAAATTTTTGTTTGGTACACTCTTAATTATTGACTGAACATTTAATGTGTTATAACGTGCACACAGAAATTATTGGACTTTCATAGATTGCATAACATTTTTTGTGATTCTGTGCTGACGCGTGTAAGTAATATGTGTCGTTTATAAATACAAATTGCCTGCAAGGTCTTCGAAATAAAGAGGCAATAAATTTAATAATTGTTTATTTACGATTAATATGTATATATAATGAAACCAATTATAGATAAGATTAATTGCTTATATGAATGAAATATTATTTCTCTTTACTTTATAATTGTCGAATGACTATATTGCATTATTTATTCAGATCAATAACTTAAGAACAAAGCAACGAAGATTAATATGTAAAATATGCATATGCATTTCATATATTCGAAATATTAATGGTCATTTAGCCTTCAAAATTATGGAAGTATTTACAGTATAGATTCTCTAGCTTTTGTTATTGATCTTTCATTTACTTACAATACCTACAATATTGATTTCAGGTAATATGAAAACATTCGAATTTTATTTAATTTAATTAAAAAAAAAACGTGTATAAAACAAGTTATATTTTGGATTCTTTTTTATTTTGTCTTTTTAATTCAGAATAATCTCAATAATTACTATCGACTTCCTATATCCTAAATATTTTTACGCGATCTGGGAGTTGATATTGCTTCATGTAAATAATTAATAACATGAAACACGCGAGTACCATATGGAAAAATATTATAAGAACTGTTTGTCATTGATTTCTAGCTTTTATTTTATTATCAATATGTATCTCAAGAAAATTAAATCCTACAATATCATACATTGCAGAATGCTTAGATCTTCTTCAAGTATACCAGGTAAAGTTTGTAGAACAATTAATTCCTTCTTTTGCTAATTTTGTTATGCAGAATGGCAACAAGTAACGAATAAATGTCGCGTTTCCACTCCACGCGGCAAAATAGCGAATTTGTCCTGGCCAAAATCCGAATCTACACCGGTCGCGATAAGTCCCCAAATAGCGTTATATCCTCGCGGCTCGTGCAAGGACCCTGCACAGATACGGTATAGGTATATGCAATATAAACAGCTTCTGTGGGTGTTGTATATAGGCACATTAGACATGCTGGCCGCGTGACATGCATATTGATCCGTGACTGGCTACACTATCTCGCTTCCTCCTGTCACGATGAGTGTACATGTGACTGTATGTACGTCTCTGTATCGTGTTCACACACACACACACACACACAC
>UELU01146664.1:0-82595 GCA_900490025.1 Megastigmus dorsalis | reverse complement strand
TGTGTGTGCGTGTGAGAGAGAGAGAGAGAGAAGAGTCGAAACTCGAGCTGAGCGCGTGCCAACACTTAAAGTCGGTCGCGTACCTGTACTCCCGCAACCACACGGGCGCATGACACACAGGTGGGGCACAACATATAGGCTTGCATACACCGACTGTGTGAGTGAATAAAGTATGGGGGAGTCGCAGCTCGTGTACACTTATATATATATATACCAGCACGGGGAGGAATCTTCGACTCACCGTTTGTTCATTCTTTCGTGTGGCGCGCGCAAACTCCGCCTGCCGCCTGCGCGCGTTCGGTGCACAACCAGCGGCACCGGCAGAGTCCGCGCGCGCCTCCGTAGCTCCTGACTATCTATCAATCGCATGCGAAGCCCCACACATTCCCTCGTTCCCTCGATTCAGCCGTGTTACGTGTATGGAACGTAAAAGAGGATACATTGAACGAGAAATAAAGAATTTCATTTTTCTGGATAGAGAACGACCCAACTGTTGCGCGCATAACGAAACGCCGATGTATACACTTAACGGCATATATGTGAAATATATATTTTCGTTTGAGCATTGATCCCCATTTCGACCGATGGGAAAGCTGTAATTAATCGATCTATAAGAGTTGACCAAAAGTTTAGCTCGACTAGGAACAGTCGCAACGTATATGCCCTTAAATGTGTGTATAAAGTTGACAAACAAGGTCTTGGTGGTTTTACTACGCCTTGGTACTGTCACCACCGATTAAGAGGATCGATGTGTTTACAAAATTATGAATATTTTTTAACTCCCCCCAAGCCGTATGTGGCTTCATCATTGGCAGCTTTCGTATTATGGTGAACAAAGATTTTTTCAATATATTTTAGAAACATATAGAATAAAAGCTTCCCCGCAAGCTTCATTTTCATCTTTCATATATAATCACTTTCATTGATGATGATACGCGTACCCATATACGAACAATCTACTTATATATTATTTATAAAGAATAACAAAAAGATACACAATTTCCAAAAGCAGGGCAATCTAGGTACATGCGTTTGCGACGGGATTTGTTAGACACATTATCTGTACAATATAAAAGAATGTATCGTTATTGCAAGCAAGCATACCAATTCAAACTCAATTATTAATGTTGCTCTGTTCCATTATGCGAAACCGCGTCTCATAGCTTGCACGTCGTCGTCCGATCCACCAGCGACATTTATATTTAATGTATGTATATAGTTAGTCGATCGAGTGAAAGCGCGCAGAGTAGTCCAGGTAGAGTGTGCGCAAGTTAACATTTATGCTGTACAAGCTGTCTCATTGATTTAAAAAATGTACTATCGCAATCAAGCTATGAAACCAAATCGAATATCAAACTGTCGCCGGGCACATCGAACAATTACGCACGATGAAAAAATGAATTTTAGTAAAACCTATGTCGCGTTTGCTCGAATCGTGTACTAATTTTTAATTTATTTTTATTTTCTAAAATATGGAAGATTTTACTCTTTTTTTTTGTTTTTCATTTTGCCCGTATAAGATGAGAGAGTGGATAATTGAGCAAAAAGTTTTTCTCTACAATTTTAAAGAAATCCTATCAACGAGTATGTACAATAAATTAAGGTAAAACAAAGTTAACTATGTAATATTTTGCAAAAGTATAGTCAATGTCATGTAATATTCATGTACACGTAAAAAGGTTAAAAGTAGATTATCGCGTCGCTTATTGAATGATACGTAGTAATGACAAAAGCTTAGTACATGAAGAGCTGGGGAAAAACTCGATAAAATATGATAGGCAGTCTGATTCCAACGATACTTTTTTCCTTGTAACATAAATGAACTTTTCTTAATAAAAATTGATTATAACGGACCCTGACCCTTAAATTTAACATTCTTCATAACAAGAGTTAATAAGTTTACTCCACTGTAACTATAATTCCAAAGCTAGAAATTACTAAATAATCGTTATGTTTTATTAACAGATGCAGAAAATATTTATTGCATTTGTTTCAACTTTTCGCAAAATTACTTAACGTCGATTCAAATCCACAACCAGTCAGTTTATGTTCTCATGTAGCATTTAAATAAAATATTTTAAGATAAATTTACTTCATTAACAAATGTTTCACTAAAATCAATGAAAACATGTTCGCTGAACTGGTCGCTATAACAAAAAAAGCTTTACTATCACGATTCAAATCATCTAGTAGAGTTAGAACACCTTTTCTGCGACTACGTTTTACATTGTAAAATTTAAAGCTTTGAAAAAGAAGACAATTTATAAATTAATATAATTGCAGTTCAAATGAATTTCAATTTCTAAACCAACTAAAAGTACAATTGTTTTTTATCCTCTGTTCAAGTTAAATTAAACCGAGGAAGAAAGCGAAAATTTCCCCCATCTATTACCGATTTTCACACATTGAAACAGATTAAACTCACCTCAGGTCGACGAGAGCAAGAAAAACAGGTCGACTTGTTGCATTTCTTTCCGCGTTCAGTAAAGCGTATAACTACAAAGCGCACGAGAGAAAAACCGACAAAAGACAAGCTCGCCGGAACTCGGCGAGTTAAGTACTGCTCGCCGAGCTCGAGTTTCACACGTTCGAAAGTGTGATGGCAAAAGAGAAGGCTGAGGTAGGCTGATATCGTCGACGCTGACACGAGCAGCCGAACATCGCCGACGACACTCGGCCACTACTACTGACCCCTATAAACATGTTCGATATATGGATTTTTGTCGTCGCCGCTCATAATAGAGAGAAAAGAGCCCCGGCCCGTAAAAACCGATGACTACCTCGGAATCAGAAAGGAAGGCTAAAGCCTACATGGATGCTACCTATCGCGTACTGCCTCTCTTCCTCTATCCACTTGAAAGTCGATTGAGGCTAACTCGAATCATCCTTGTACTACGACTTCATGTTTTATTCGCTCATTACAAAACTTATAGAGAACACATAACGTTACTGTGGCTTGGGAGCAGCCCGTAATACTTTCGATTCCTACTCGTTTTCCCTTGATGATTACGTCGTATCGATTGGCTGCGTTCCCTATAGTTTTAAAAATTGAATACCATGCGAACTTCGATTCGTTGGTAATAATTGATAAGAGGCGTACTGGAGCCAGAGTGAACGAGGAATTGTTATGAGGTTGAGCTTTACAGTAGTTTTCGTTTAATTTTCAATCATAATTAGAATTTCGATTTTTACCACCCGAATATCAACAGGAAAGAACCAAACTTTCATTAAGCTATATTGATAAAAACCTAATTAATTACCATAAGAACTTCTTGGCTTTAAAAGAATTTTAAGGATTTAGCCATTTAACTTGCTTCATGAATGTTTAATACCTTAACATACTTTAACAAGAATTGTAAAACTTAAAAAGAAACAGCTTCGAATCATAAATTAAATTTATAAATAATCGTGAATAAAAAGAAATTAACAATTAACAATAAATAAATGCATAATTAATAGTTATTGACGTTATGTATATTTTAATAATATGGCTTTACAATTTGGAGACTGAATTCAGTCTTAACGAACGAAGACGCGGCTATACGTCTCGTCGGGGAAGATCAAGTTTAGTAACACAAAAAAATGGATTTCTCTTCATATCTATGCTTTCTTTTTTCTTAAATAATACACAATGATTAGACGCAAAGCCTTTAAATCAGTAAACTCGAAGCTTATCACTCTTTTTAACTCGTGACATCACACGTCAACATTTTTGTGACTCTAAACCGAACATCTTAAAGAACTTTTCAGCAGAACACTCGTACATATATATAATATTCATTTACATCAATGTCCATATATTTCATAAAAAGGACATTGTTCCTACTGAGTTAGGAAGTCTATACAGTAACTTAAAAGAAAATTAAAAGAAAATAAATCGTAACCATTGAGATTCTTAAACATTAAAATAATCCAATCTAAAATTTACTCGATAAAAATATCACATAATACGCAAATTCTCACCACCGACAGTTCGCATCTTCAACGGCTCTCTTAAAATTCCGATGCCAAAATATAAAAACAAAAAAAAATAACTTGATAAGTAAAAAGAGCTCAGACATGTTTTAAATAGCATCGAAATCCTAATATCAATTCGTCTTCGTCATTTCTCCATTTACACCGTTAAAATAGTTAATGCTGTACTTATATACACTCTTCTCTTTTTGTGTTGAAATAAAAGTACTTCATGTGGTGGCGTTGCTGCTAGTGGTGCTCGTCGTCGTCGTCGTTGTCGTGGGATTCGACGTAGTCGACCTCACATAAAATAGTAGATAGGGCGTGGCGGAATTTCGGGGATTAGGGGCTAGTTTGTCCTGCAGCTCACGCACAGGTATGACGCGAACTGCCTCATCATCACATTCGAGCCAAGTGCTTTCGTGACGCGATGTTTGTTTGATGCCACAGCATTCGTTACCGCGACAGCCCTGCTGATTGTGATGCTGATGATGCTGCTTACTGCGGAGTGACGGCTCTTTGCTCTCGTTAATATTCGGTTTATTACCAAAGCAGCTAAAGAAAGACGTTATCTTGCTATTGTCGGAGCCGTGGTGGCCGTTGTGTTGAACGCTTGAAGAGTGATGATTCTGTTGCTGATTCTGCTGCTGAAAGATTGATATTTCTCTTTAGGATTATTAAACTTTAATTTGAGTCGCGATTTTAATAGTTTTTAACGGTCCAGTGATTTATCTCAATAGATTAACGAAAATTTCACCAAGTACTGAACTCGCCTCTTTCATCGGTATTTATTTACTCAAAATTATCTCCTTGATAAAATATTTCTCGTTACTCTTATGATATTTTATATGTATACTTAATATATGAGCATAGAGAGACGATAACTATTTCATTTTTCACACTAAATGACTATTCAGAATAAAGAAGTCGTGCATTATTCTTTCTTTAACATTTGCAAAAGAAAATTAAAATTAATGTATAAAAGAAGAAACTTTATTTATAAATTTTATAAGACTTTTTTTACCTGACCGCTTTGTTGACGATGTATATTGTCTCGATCACACTGCTGATACTCGGAATTAGTAGAATCGCCTGGGAGGCGTGTGTAAGCAACGTAATGGCCAGCTGTCATGGTTGCGCCTTGATGCATTATTACCGAATAAAGATTGTAGACGTGGCGTTGAGGATATTCCTTGTGATTGCTGCTAGGTGAAGAGCCAGGACCGAGATGTGACTGATCCGCGATATTGTTACACTCTTCGCAGAAGCATTGGAGATTTAACGGCGTTGGCATGTGATTATTGATCTTCTCCATGGAACTAGCAATACATGATGATAATTATTTAATTATTTGTGTGCATTAATGATATTCTTATTTTACTTATATTTTTGCCCCTTTTGCGCATAAAAACGAATTAAATTTTTCAAAATACACGGGTTTCCTATCTAATTCCTACGCTGGAGAGTTCATTCAAAAATATGTATAAAGTTGCAAAGTTTTACTTCTTAAAAATGTATTAATTTACTAATTTTGTATTTTGTTAGGTTTAAAAAGTATATTCATAATAATACATAATCTTTTTAAACCAAGGTCACCCCATTAAAGTTTAAAGTAAAAAATTATAGAGAAAGTTATGTCTTAATTTTATAATCCTCACCCTGCTGCTGTAGCAAACCTCTTCAATTGTAAAATGAGCAGTCTTGGCAATGAAGGATAACATACAGCTCTTCTGGCTTCATTGTACCGAAGACAAGTGGCACACCAATATTTATTTTTATCAATTAATAGTTCACTCGTTACTACGGCTTTTTTATAAATTGCACTACTATCCATCGTTTTGCCATCGTCTAGAAAAATCAAGATATTAAAATGATGTTCTCGGAAAATAACGAAGAATTTAATCTTTTCATATTACCGTTTTCATTTGATCTCTCAGTATGAATGGGTACGCAAATGTCACAGAAGATTTCCTTCCTCTCGGTAACTTGTTCGCATTCCAGGCACGTGGTACGCAGAAGACTAACACCTTCAAAGTCCTCTGATATGAAACATTTTCGGTTCTCGAGCCGATTAAGGGAGTTAATATCTCCATTACTCATAGGCGGAGTGACACTACCATTTTCCAGGTACTGCATTGATCCAGAAGTCGATGATTTAATGGTCGTACCGTTGAGAGTAGTTTGTATAAGACCACTAGCACTGGAGGCACGCACCGAACTTCCTGTTGTTTTTTTCTTCTGCTTCTGTGATTTTCGATTTCCCCTCTTATTGCTCTCGGATTGTGATGCCCGATCTCGAATCAATAAGTCAATTTGAGTGCTACCTCCACCACCATCTACTCGCCAGCCGAATTGATTTTCTCGATGCCTTACAAGAAGCTGGAATGTCTCGCGAATATTGTCCAACAAGCAGACGAGAAGCTCATGAGCATCTTGTTGCTGATTGCCCTCAAATATTGGGTTCACGTCTCTGTAAACAAAAGATAGTGTCCTCGTTATTGATTTGATCAGACGTTCATACATTTAAATAATAATGATAAGTTAATTTGAAAACCTGTGGTAAAAATTTTTCCGTTTTAACTTTAATTAAATAGATACCATCTAACTTACTTTTAAATTAAGCTAATAAATGTTAAATAGAAGATTATAATTATAGCTGTCTATTTTGGACAAAAGTATTTATTTCTTAAACAAAAAAAAATAGTAATCATATTTATTTTTTTACTAATACTAGTACAATTTCCTATCAATGACTTGAAAATATAAATTTTTTGAGAAAGGTATTCAAAATTTACCTGAGTGCTTGCAGAAAAGCATCGGGTTGAAAAGGTTCATTATTTTCTTTTGCTTCCAATTCTCTTAGTGATGTAAATAACTCATGTAATTTTTCAGTGGCTACTTGAATTCGAGGCTTATTCAGTTCTGTAGCTGTACTTGCAGCTGTTAATGATGGAAGATCTTTGTTACTATAACTACGACTACTACTTGTTGTTGATGATGTACCAGTTCTACCCAAAGATGATATTTTAATCTGTAATTAAAGGAAATTGACTGAATAACTTTAATAACTACATACTACAATGTAATTATTTCCGACTGTTTAATGTTATGTAATGAAAATAATGAATTAATGTTTAGACCACTGAAAAACTTAAATATAAATATAAGCTTATAGAATTGTTGGGGGATTTAAAGGTTTAAAAATCTACTTTTAATAAATCTGTAACAGTATTTTAAATTTCATTAGAATATATTAAAAAAACAGTATTATATTTACTTTGGTTTGAAGCTGTTTTTCACTGACTATAGATAAATCTGTAGCTAGATGATGAAGATTGTGTAAGAAAGATGGTGTACATCGTAGTGTATAAAGTACACTATTTAAAAAGCAGGTATTGCCTAAATTACACAAAGTAGCTATTCTTAAGCCTCCAATTATAATGTTTGACGTAACATCGTAGCCAGAATCTCGATGATTACTACCTAGCCTTTGAGAATCATTCAACATTTTGCTTGTATCTAAAAAAACATAAAGCAGATATCAAATATAAATATACTTAATGCAGAAATTAACATATAATTAATCAAAAATCATAGATTCAATTCAAATTAGATGATTTACCTTAACATTAATAAAAATAAAATTAATTAAAATCTATTTTATTAAACGTTTTAATACTGTTTGCAAATTTTTTTACTTACTTAAATCAAAAGGACGTAGTTGGCTAGTACTAGCCCGTCCAACTGGCTGAAGTTCCGATTTGTTTTTGCTATGTCCTTGTTTGTGTCTCTCTGACAAAGCTGTAAGAGAGAGGCAAAGTTTCTTCCTTGGTGGGTTTGGACGTTCATCAGTATCCTCCTCTGCTTCTAATACTGTCATTTTCCGCTGATCTAACAGAAACATATTAGAAGTTAAAATTCTAATCTAATAATCAGCAGCCTTTTATTTCACTTTTATTGAAAATCTTGATACTTTGATTAAATAAAAAACTTTGGAGTATAGTGTAATATTTTACTTAAACTTATTCATTTAAATTGAGTCGAAAATTCTATGCAGAGTATATTTAATCTGAGAATGTATGTTATATTTAATCTAAGAATGATACACTAAATTTTAATACTTTATGTACAACATATTTAAGGTTCATATAAAGTCTTATGAATTGTTTTAATTATTAATATGATTATACTAAAACTTTGTCAATAACTAATCCAAGTAATTTTTTGAGTAAACTTAAACTAATTTATAATTCTATTAAAATTTATAATTTGAATAATATTCATTTTAGTCATATTTTTTTTATGTAAAAGATTCACTCTACAACATCAAATTTTTCAGTTATATGGGTATTTCTTGCTTTTTGCCTGATGGATATTAAAATTGCTCATGTCCAGGTGGATGCATTCTGCAAAAGATTCAGAATGTCCATCCTTTCTACTATACCTTGCAAAATTAAAACTAAACCCTCTTGCTACAACACAGATCGCACAACCCTGTGCAACCACTGCAATCTCTTCATCATCGACCCGAATATTTTAATTTTTGTTTCATATCTCCACGCAAATAAAATAGTATACTCACTTTGTACCGTCGATTTTAGAAGTCATGGAACGTAAGGAGAGGAAAATTTCGCAACTCTCCGCGGATACCAAGCTCGGCGAAGAATCTCTTCTTGCTCCTTTCTTTTATTTCACGCTCTGCACCACATACATATATATAGGCATATATAAGTGCGCGCTCACACACATACACAAGAGCGCGAAACGCTGCAATTTTCAGAACATCGCGAGGAAAAAATTATAATTATATATCGGAGGGGGATGAGAAAAATGAAAGAGAAAGAGAGGATAAATAATCGAGCCACAATCATACGCGCTACATCCTTCATCACCTGTTCCGCGACAACTGCCTCCAGATTGTCCATACGCCGTTAAATCCGGCGGTGGCTCCGATTCACGGGATACATATGCAGGTATATATATTGGATATTTGGATGCCAGTATATGCGAACTTTAGAGCCACCTACGTATAAGCCTTAGTTGTGTATGCGTGCACTGTGCAGGCGTCCTTCGGTCAGTTACTCAGTTTTCCCCCGAGAGCGACGGCAATTTCGCGCGAACCATTGTTGTGAAGTGCCGCGATTGGACGGCTTGTGGACAACGCTGCTATACTGAAGCTATAGTGCATTCGAAAAGGAGTAGTTCACATAAGTGTTCGTATGCGAAACGTTACCCGGTTACCGGAACAAAATGGTGGTGGAACGGTTATATTTATGGTATAAAACATTCTATCTTTATCGCACTCATTGATGCATACTTATAAATGATCAGCTCGTTTCGATACGGCTTTCTAGTCTTATGTGAATAAACCCTGCTCGTATTCAGACTTCAGAGTGATTATACCATTCTACAGATATAGGATACATTTGTGTGGGATGAGTTAAAATTTATTGTTCGTACAATTATTTGGCACCTTTGCTTAGTAAATAAAAATTAAGTATGAAAATTGGCTAGCTATAAATAGTTACTGTACTCATCAGCTATTAGACTCCATCAGATTATTATATATTAAAATTGTCAAATTACACAATAATCCAAACAATGCATGTGTAAGATTTTAATCAAATAAAAAAAAACTAAAATTTATTTAATTTATTTGTTTTTATTAAGTATACATTTTTTAAGAATCGAATTCCTCAAAAATGAAAAATCTAAAATTAAATGTACAACTATAATATTGTACAAAAGTTTTTGTGACTATACAAGAACTGTTATGCAAAAGGTTTTATTGTTAAATAATTTATGTAATTAAAATCTTGAAAGGAAGTCTTTGTCTCGTAAGAAAATGGTATCTGTACTTTGATATGAATAAGGCGTTGAATTGCAAAATCTACTACCAAGTCACGCATTATCAACTATACGAGATAAAAACAATTACTTTTCTGAACTCTCACTTATTTTTCTTGTGGTGAAATATTTGTTTATAACTTTATCTTAAATAGTTATGCTGAAGCTTCACATCATTTACTTATAAGATTGTTTCAATTTTTTATTTTTTCTAGGACTTGCCCCCTTGCAACCTAACGCCTCAAATTACATAACTATATATTCATGAATACCCTCTTTGACAAAGTTAGCTGCGATGCGCTTTCTTATTTATTCTATGATCTAGCTTATACAGATTATAGAATATACCACCCCGAACATTGAAAAAAAAAAGATCTACCACCTAGTTATCAATTACTGAGTATTTTAAACTTGCTTGAAAATATGTGTTCCCAATGACCATCAGACCATCACAATTCTCGAGTTGAACCAAACTGCTGCTTATACCTACTAGTCAGCTGACAAAAAGTTAAATTAGAGTTTGCGTTGAAAAAGAAAGTTTGCTCACGTTGTTCTCACAAAATCTCAATGTTAAAATATTTAAAATGTACTTAATTATGTTTACGCAGAAAATAATCTCTCATAAGTCGTGATTTTACTAATGACCATAATAAAAACCAACAGGTAACAACTGTGTTGTGACTGTTGTCAGTGTTGTCACTTACAAAATACAAGAGCGCAAGAGTCAATCCTAGATTCCTAGTCTATAGTAACCACAAATATAGACACGTACCGGATACGGGATAGTACTCATCTGCACTGGTCAATGTTCATCATATATATGCAGAGCGCAGTTATTTAAAAAAAAATCTGACAATGAGTACTGCAAATTTCAAAAAATGTCCATGGACCAAACTTTAAATGAAGTTTAAAATATACTCCACAGTAATTGTTGCATTACGAATGCATTTTTCAATCGAACGAGAGGAAGAGCGAAGAGGAGAGGTAACGAAAGAAACTATGAACAAGAAAGTAGAAACTTCCTGAACGGAACCATCCTTGGAACAGCGAACGGAATATCATGTATGTACAATTTAGGCAGCTATATGGACATTGGCAGCAAGCAAAACCAACGGACATATCCGCACTGCGCGCACCTTAGCGCAAAATCAGATGAGAGGGGGAGTGAGAATACAACTGATGATAATACAAACATTGTACATATCGCTCCATCTACGAAATACATACCTATATGGCAAAAAATGACATCAAATATGGTTAAAACCCACCTACACATAGATGTATTATGTACGTATGCGTATAAATATATATGTATATATAAGTGGAAATGTTCTGGAGAGTACACGAGGCAAATGCATGCGCGTAACCCGCGAATCGCCGCGATTTAAAAGGGATCGGGAAGAAGAAAATTCCTGTATGTATAGCAGTTGAAACGAAGAAAAATACATATATCCACGTATATATACATATATACACACATATATATATATAGAAAAGAATACGTCTTCGGAGTCAGCGCGCGGAGGCTTCGAGAAGCTTTTCCACTCCTCCGCTTCCCTCCTCTGAAGACTGATAAAGAGCGAGAGAGAAGAAGAACGGGAGAGCAAGAGCGAGAGAGTGAAAAACGGCTCTCTTGCGCAGTCAAAGGAGAGAGTCTATACCGCAGCGCAAAGGATAGCGGATACCCATCGGCTGCGCGCCTCTCCAGTCCCCCCCTCCCCCCACCTACACGCTAACTCTCGCACACATCGGCAAGCGCCGCCGTTCACCGTTCGTTGCGTTGCCGTCCAGAAAGCACACTGTATATGCATCTACCTATTGGTTAGTATACGTGTGAGCGCGTAGTACGCGTTCTGACTGATTCTTGTGAGGCTCTCCTCTCGCGACGTGCTACTGCTGCTTTCGTAAAATGGCGCTGGACGACCGTGGTGTGCTGCTGGCGACGATCATCATCGGGAGCTGAATAAGAGAGAAAGAGAGAGAAAGAGAGAGAGAGAGAGAGAGAGAGAGAGAAAGACAGCAAGAAGCACGCAGCCCGAACAAAGATATATAGGTACGGAGAAAGAAAGAACCAGAGCTGAGCCGAGGAGCGGGTGCCGCTGCCTTTTGTTTTTCATTTTCCGAGCAGTCCACCCCGAAGGTATCAACGTTGTCTACTCTCTCGCCGCGTCTCGTGCTCATCGTCGTTTCATACGTGCAACTCTCCTCGCGAGTCGAGTGTGTGCATGTGCAGTGTATACACGCAGACGCTACAACTCTAGTCGAGACTCGCAAGAGCGACTCGCACACATACACGGACGTGCATGCTCTCGGCAACACAACGTCCATCTAGAGAGAAGAGCGAGAGGGACGCATACGTTTCCTCTGCGTTCGACCGTAGCAGAAGCAGCGTCTTCCTCGAGAGCTGCGGGCATCGTCGTTCTCGATCAACTCCAAGTGGCATAGTGTTCGATAGAGCGCTGCACAGAGAAACAGCAAGAGTGTGGAAGCTACTTGTGGGAAGAGAGAGAGACAGGACGATAATCGTCGGACCGTCGTGCGGCGCAGCGACGGAGAGGGTCGCGCAATGCCCCTGCTGACGCGCGCCGCGTCTGATTTGCCTGAGCCCCAGAAGCAGCAGTGCTGCAAAAGCGTCGTCGGCAACTGCGAGCACGGCGCAGCTCCTTCCCTATCAGCGCGGACGACGACCGCAAACCTCGACAAGGTCGCCGCACGGTGAGTCGCCTCGCACCAATCTTGACCCTTTTTTTCTCTCTGCGCTTCTTGTTTTTCTTACGAAGCGAGAGGGAGGCTGCTAACTGCTCCCCGCGGATGAGCAATGTCTCGTAGCAGACTCCTCTATCCTTTCCTTTCGCCTCGTTTACATTGGGATTTTATGCATAAGGCAGAGTCAGCCAGCTCATTGGATGTGTAATCGGAGAATGTAAGTACTTAGCTACTTAGATGGCATAGCTGTGGAATTTGGGAAATTTTGGGCCTTTTTGTTTAGTCGCTCGTTGAAAATTCGTAGGTTAGGTCGCACCTTTTTCGTGTGCTGTGCTGCTCCCAGGATCTAAGTACTATTAGGAGAAAGCTGAGTATGGGACGTTACGCGTGAGCGAGATAGGTATGTACGGAGAGCAATTTCGGTGCTCGACGCACGTAATGTCAAAATTATTAAAAATTTAACATATCACACTCGCGTGGATCATCCTTGAGCATCGATTGGATTTATCTATATGTACCTATAACGAAATTAGGTGTGATGCAGCTGCTACTGCTCGCGATCCAGTTGCTTTTGATAATTACATTTACCGAAGGCATAGGTGTTCTGTCTATAGCGGATATTCTCTACGTTCCTATACGTGCTTTATAATCACTGTTCTGTAGGTGTGTTTCTCATTGTTTTGTGCCTTGAGGCACGTATTATTTTGAAATTGGTTATTAGAAAACATGTAAATTTAGTTTTCGTTTTCTAATTTTTATTTCGAAGTACACACAGTAAAGATAAAAATGACATCAATCAATGTATTTTTAAAAATCTAAATGCTTGTTGAAATGCACTGCAATTGTAAGTCGGCAAGCACAATGAAAACATTGTTTAGTTCTTTACATTAGTAAAACGTTTTATGAAATTTTTGTTTTACATTTGTATTTTTCAAAACATTTCGGGGTTCAACTTTAACATTCAATAGTCATCAAAATCAATTAGGTATCTACTGATGTGAAAATAAGATAAAATGTAATACATTGTTGTTCGTCGTAATTGACACTAAATTTGTTTTAGAAGGAAACACTTTTAGACATTAGTATCAATTTAACACCTTGTTATCAGACAGCGCGGAAAATAAAAATGACAATATTCAATGTAACCTTCCATGCACTAAAAGGCCACCTAATCTACTTTTCTATTCTTTTGCGCAGCTTTCCCGTTATCAAAGGCCATTTACAGTTTGGTTCCGAGTATCTAAATAACACGTAAAACCTAAAGCCCCACCACTCGTGCATGCAGCATAACGAAACGGAAAGGTTAGGTTCACTCATTTTTCCCCTCTGGCACCCTCTGCATAAAATATCATTTCGATATCAAGCTTTCGCACATACTTATACACGCAGAAGCCAATGCCCGACATGCTGGCTGATTCTGCGGAGTAGACTAAAAGAAAGGTCTCGTCGTTGATAAAAAATTTTGACACTGAAGATGCAACTAAGTACTTGCTGACCGAACGGCGTCAATATTAGATCGTCTGTGTCGATAGTCTTGTGTTCTTTAACTATTTGTTCTCCGTGTTGTATTTCACGGTTTGTCTTGTACGCGAAAATCGGGCGTAGCGAGGTTAGGAGTGACTTAGCAATTTGCAAAAAAGTAAAAAACAAGGGACGTTTCTTGGATTTGCACGAATGTTGCAACGTGCAGACTCGTTCTTTTTTCCATTCTTTGGTTCGCGATTATATGTGCGGAGGTCGCGGGAGGTGGATCGAACGATATTATAAATACACGGGAAGTTTTCGGTGGTAGTGGAGTTGGTATGTTCGCCAAGTCTTTGTTCAAAAGATAAAGGAATGCAAAAAAAAGTTAAAATTAAAATTTGTTGTTTAAGTTTTATCGACATTAAATTTATCATTTTCTTTGAATGGTTGAGTTGACGTAAAAATATGATTATTTCTAAAAATGTTTTCATGACGTACCAATGTATTTCATCATTCTGCTAGTTAAGAATGTTTGTGTTTCTTATATAGCTCTTAAAAATATTGTCATGTGACTTAACTTTCTTTACTTTTTTTTTTTTTTATAACAATAACATATCATTTCAGGTTTTAATTGTTTTTAAAAGAACACCATCAAAATGAAGATCGATAGGAGCAGACTGAAAAAATGCACTTCAGAAGTGGTGAGTGAAGAAAGATACTGTATTTTTACGTAAGTTAAAATTGAGAGCATATTTTTAAGTAAAATTTGTAATTACAGCCAGCAGAGTGCCAAGCTTTGATAACTAAGCTGCGCTCTTGCTCACACGTTGAGTTGTTAGAAGAGTTGAAGCAGATAGATGCCTGGACTTTTAGTAAATGTGAATTATTTCATTGGATCGATGTTTTGGATCTTAGCGATAGTATTTTGGAAGAGGCAGCTGCCAGAAGTCCAGATAATCCTTGGGAACTGGCCTGCGATCTTCCACAAAATAGAGAGGTATGTTATAGCTTACTTAAATATCTGTCATGTCAAGTTGAATAAAATTAAATTAATTACAAAAGTTTTTTAGTAATTCATAAACACTCTTTCTTTAGCAATTCTTTAGCAATGTCAAATGTATATATGTAATTTGTTAATATCAATGTAGTAATGATATGCTTAATATATATGCATAAATATAGAACTATTTCAGTTGAAATCACATTTGGTAAAACATAAATTATTTTTTTAGGCAAAAGAATTGTTACTTTGGGTTCTCCATTTCACTACGCTGCTTATAGAACATTCTTTTTCTCGACACTTGTATAATAGTATGGAACATCTTGTTACCCTGCTGTCAAGTTGTGATATGCATGTGGTCCTTGGTGTTTTGAATCTTCTGTACATGTTCAGTAAACGAAGTAATTTTATCACACGATTAAACAGCGATAAACGACAAGCTTTACTTAGTCGACTAAATCACTTAGCAGAGGTAAGTGTAGATAACTAATGTAAATTAAATCAAACATGAATTGTTCTAAATATTAATATGCTATATATATTATTCAGAGTTGGGGTGGCAAAGAAAATGGTTTTGGCCTAGCAGATTGTTGTAAGGAACATCCAGAAAAGGTAAATTAAAATTTTTAATCTTATATTATCATTGTCATATTTAATTAAACTACATTTTTATTGAAAGGATTTAATAATCATACTTTATCCAGTGTATTGTATTGTACAAGTAGATCACTATTTAACTCATACATTTTTCTACAGCCTTTCCCAGTAAGTGCGACAACTTTACATTTTGAATTCTATGCTGAAAATCCTTCAGCTCCAGAAACGTCCAGTGGCACCACTGGCAGTGGTAGCGCAAAAAAGACTGCTCAGACAAATCTTGTAACATATATACACATCGAAAATGTAGATAAACTCGGCAAAACCCCTGCACAGATTATGAATGATTTATTGAAAGGTTATAACGTACCTCAGGAACGTCAGGTAGAACTTATTCATATATTTATACAGCTAACTTATAAAATAAAATTTCAAAAATAAAGTATTTGAATTTTTCAATTTCAAAATCTTTGAAAACTGATACTTGTATCCATAGCAATTAGCGTCTCTGAATTATTGAAAATTAATCCGAACTGTACGTTTTCAGGTGGCCCTTCTAACACATATTAGGTTAGCTCACAGCTTTTCTGATTATCGGCGACGCTTGCAGTGTGTTCAGGCTCGACTGCAAGCTCTTTCTGTACTCGCGTATAGTAATGCACTCCAAGAGAATGCACATAGTCTTCTTCATGCTGGACTTCTAGAGGAACTAGTAGAACTGCTTGAACTTCCCCACCCCCACCTTGTTGAGATTCGAGCGGCAGCACTGCGAACTTTGACAAGTATAATTCACTTAGACCGGAATCCTCATCATCCCAAGTAAGTCGCTATTATTAGATAACTTTTTTTATTGACAATCATGGAATTGCCACTAAGCAAAACATTTTAAGGTGTAAACATGTATAAATATTTGATAAAAACCGTAGATGAATTTATCATTAAAATTATTTTTTACATTTGAAAGTAATTAATGTAGAGGATAAAAGAAATCGCATTTTTTACTAAATAAATAAGAAGGTACTTGAAAAATAATCAATTTAACTAGCTAGAGTCATATAAATCTCCTTACCCCTTATTAATCAAGCTTTCTTGTGTAAGAATAGTAACTAAAATTCCTTTTTAATTTATAGAAAATCAGGTTCTCGACTGAACATGATAATCGATGTAACGGGAGCGAGTTCATACCACGGATTTCTCCCGGTGCTTGTGCGAACATGTATAACAACTTTGACATCACCACAACCAGATGGGCAACCTTATCCTTTACCACTGGCCACAGCACTTTTCAGTTTTCTTTATCACCTCGCCAGTTACGAAGCCGGCGGGGAGGCCCTCGTTAGCTGCGGAATGATGGAGAGTCTTCTAAAAGTTATTAATTGGCCTGGTAGAGAACTAGAACATATTACTGTAAGTAGATCACTTTTTTATCAATCAATCTTTCTGTGCTTTAATTATTTACTTTTGCATATTCTTATATTCTAATCATTTTTTAAGATTAAAGTCTGCACATTATTTTCATATTTTATTAGAGTTAAAATAATAGTTATATTGAAATACTTATTTGAAAAATCTTTAGTATTTATCTGTATTAAAAGAATAAATAGAAGCATCAACATATTAAAATAATATCAACATTAATAATTTTCGGTTGCAGTTCGTTACTAGAGCTGTGAGAGTTATAGACTTAATAACAAACATAGACATGCAAGGTTTCCAAGCTCACAATGGCTTAGCAAGCTTCATAAAAAGACTTGATATGGAGGTGAACGTCTGTCGAAAAGAACAACCATTCGAAATAGAACCAGACAATGACACGCCGGAAATCCCTCAAGCCGTTACGGAAGAATCTACAAGTTCGAGTTCGAGTTCATCCCGTCGTGTTAATGAGGTATTCGACGATCGCGAGGAGTCATCAAATCCTATGGAATTTTCTGAGGACGAAAATATGACCTCAAAATCCGAATGTAAACCTATCCCACAACAAAATACCACCGTGGCAAAGAATGGAAAAACATGCTTACCCCAACGAGCTGCACTACTGAAGTCGATGCTCAATTTCTTGAAGAAGGCTATTCAAGATCCTATGTTCTCGGACAGTATACGACATATAATGGAAGGAACACTGCCATCTTCATTAAAACATGTAATTAGTAACTCGGAGTATTACGGACCATCTTTGTTTTTGCTTGCTACCGATGTTGTTACGGTTTACGTGTTTCAAGAACCTTCCTTATTATCGACCCTACAAGATAATGGATTAACCGATGTTGTATTACATGCATTATTGAATAAAGATGTAAGTACTATTAATTTTTAGCAGGCTTAGGAAGTTAAGAAATTAGAAGTTTCGTTTGAACTAATTTTTTATTTTTAATGCAAATTAAAATTAATCTTGTGAAAAGAAAAGATTAAGTTAGATTTCTATACTATTAATTGATTACTACAAAAATATTTCGTACGATACTTTCATTTCCTCGATTTTAGGTCCCAGCGACGCGAGAAGTCCTCGGTTCACTGCCCAATGTGTTTAGTGCTCTATGCCTAAACCAGCGCGGCCTCGCCTCGTTCATGAAGCGGCGGCCCTTTGAGCGTATCTTCAAGGTTCTCCTGTCACCCGTTTACCTATCGGCCATGCGTCGTCGTCGTAGTGCTGACCCGCTGAGTGATACAGCTGCAAACCTTGGCAATGCCATGGACGAACTAATGCGCCATCAACCAAGTTTAAAGACAGATGCAATGCTGGCAATCGTTAAGCTTTTGCAAGAGCTCTGCGTTTTGGGTTGCGACTCGCGCTACGTTTGTTGGCGCGCGGCTAACAAGACCGAAAATTCACCATCACACTCCAGTTCCACGAACCGACAGTCCAGCGGGCAGTCCGTGGGAGTTGGTGTAACAGACGTCGGTGGTAGTGCCGGTGCTGGTGGCGGTAGTAGCAGTGACGAGGAAGAGGAAGATGAAGAAGAGGCCAGTACTAGCTCGCATCCTCAGAGAGAAGAACAACCTTCACCGTCACCTGCCCAACCTGGACCACCACAGCCACAGCCTAGAGAGAAAACCCCTATTGCTCTCGTAGATTACATACATAATGTGATGAAATTCGTCGATGCGATCCTTAGTAATAATTCGACTGATGATCATTGTAGGGAATTCGTATCACAGAAAGGATTAGTGCCGTTATTATCAATATTGGGACTGCCAAATTTACCCGTTGACTATCCTGTGGCTCAAGCCGCTCAAGCTGTCGCTTCTGTTTGCAAGAGCATTTTGGTAGGTTGATAAAATGATTAAACGCTACTTAATACAATGCATATAAATTTGATTTATATAAATTACGTAAATTTAATATAAATAAAATTTGTATCGTCTTATTTGTTTATGTTGCTATGGATTTTATTTCATACTAGGTATTTTTACAGTAGAAGACAAATGATAAAAATTTAATAAAATGTGCTATCTTTCGCAGAATTTGGCCCACGAACCGCTAGTCTTGAAAACTGGTTTGATGCAATTAAATGAGGTATTGAACCTACTCAAGCCCCTGCATAGCCATATGGAGTCGCCTGGGGGTTCAGTGCTGCTTCATGAACTTGCCTCTGCACCAAATCTTGAAACGGCTTTTACGAGTGACAAAGCAACGCCACTTCTGCATGCTATGAATGCCGCTCACGGTTACGTCGTCATGTTTGTCCATGTCTGCCGTACCAGTCAGTCCGAAATACGAAATCTTTCAATGAATCATTGGGGTTCAGAACTCGGTCTTACTGTTCTTAAGGGACTTTCTGAGCTTTACATGTCTCTTGTCTGGGAAAGTACTCTTCTGCTCGCGCTATGCAGCGACGACAGTATTCCACCAGGATGTGATTTCGGCAAAGAGGACATGGATAAACTAATGCCTCCTGAATTAAGGGTGAGTTAAAAATTTTTATAGAAGGGGAAATAATCGTTTAAAGAAAATCATCGCAGGATTGAAAACCTGAGAAAATACAACTAGTCAATATCAGTCGAAGCTCTAAATATATACGTAAATTCTGTAACGAATATAAAACTCCGTGTTCGTAAATAAAGTTATTGGTGTAAAACTTTACATAGATCATTTAAATATTATTTAAAAGCTAATCTTCTTAGCTAGCGTAGTATTTATTTAACCTCTATTTATCCATTTTATATATAATTAAATGTAATATTTTTATGCATTAAAGACCGAAGGTGAAAATTCGGCGTGGTCCGCAGCAACTGCCTCGTCAGATATGGGCAGCAACGGCATGACCACAGCTATGGAAGCTTTAAGCACAGATCCACCCCCTGTTTCCATGGAAGTAGATGAGAGCAAGCCAAGTGGAAGCAGTGGCAATACAGCGAACGCGAGTGGTACAGGACGTACATCACCAAGCTCCCATCAACTCAAATATATCAAGCCCCTGCTGGGTGCCTCATCACGATTGGGTCGCGCTCTTGCCGAGCTGTTTGGCCTTCTCGTCAAGTTATGCATGGGCTCGCCCTTGCGACAAAGGCGTGGTCAGCAATTGCCTCTCATACCCACTCTACCATCGCAAGCTGCACGAAGTGTGGCTACGGCCCTTAATTGCTTGTTAATGCGTGGTGTATCACACGATAAATTGCCGCCATCGCCAGTACCCAAGTTCAAGCTCACGTTCCTAATATGTTCGGTTGGCTTCACCTCACCTATGTTATTCGATGAAAAGAAGCACCCTTATCACTTGATGCTGCAGAAGTTCGTCAAGCTTGGAGGACAACACGCATTCTTTGCGTAAGTTTGATTTCCTTCGAATGTACATCCTCATTAATTTTTTTCAAATATATCTTCTATATTATACTGAATTTCATTGAACTTCTTAATATATTATATTAAATTAACTTTTATATCATACTCTGGTAAGATCGTTAATTTTTTTTTTTTTATTGCAGAACTTTTCGATGGGCACTTTCTGCAGGAGGTCAGTTTGATTTAGCAGAAGGTTTAGAGCATCCTAATCTTCCAGATGGAACTGGAGAATTTTTAGACGTTTGGCTAATGCTCTTAGAGAAAATGGTGAATCCAAAAGCAATACTCGATTCCCCCCATGTAGTCTCTTCCAAATGTACAGGTCTTTATAAAGCGTACGAACCATTTGATCCAATTAAATATCTCATAGATATTCACAAGGTAATTTTTATTAAATTATGACCTTTTTAATAGTATCTAATAACTATATTACATGAGTATTAATTTAATATTGCTGATAATAATACAATGATGAATTTGCAGAAAGCTTTCGAGGCTGTAATGTTAATGTGGGGCAAGAAGCCTTTAAAAAATTATGGACCTCGTATGACAGAATCTATTCTCTCAATCTTAAGACACATCTTACAAGGTGAAAAAATCATTAAGGAACGTATCGCAAAAGAGGAAACTACCGATACCACCAATGCTGCTACCAGTGGCAACGGAACTGCGGGCAGATCCGGGACAACGACTGAGCGCCGCGAGGAACCTGAAACCGATGTAAATCCAGAGCATTTGAGACAACTCATGGATATGGGATTCAGTAGAGCGCATTGTATTGAAGCTCTACTTCATACATTAACTGTTGAACAGGCTACAGATTATCTTCTTACAAATCCTGCTACATTGCGAAGATCGGTATGATTTTTTTTTCCAATCGAATTATATGATATTTCTCAGTAATGGTAATTTAAACTAGAGTTGATAAATTAAAATTAATTTCATCAATTTTACAAATGTAGGACATATCTGCTGGTGACTCCGCTGGTCAGGGTCTTATAATGGACTTAGAAATGGGTGATGACGATCAAATGATGCAAGCAATTGCGATGTCGTTAGATGATTCAGATCCCCAAAAGTCAACTACTACGAGTCTCGAAGAACCGATTCGCGAAACTACCAAAACTATCGATGAATTTACCGAGAGTGCACTTGAGCAGTGTCTCAGTCTACTAGACCTCATGCCTGACACTGTCTATCGAATATGCGATCTTCTAGTGACCATCACTAAGCGCAATGGAGAAAAGTGGCGTGATGGCATGTTGATAAAATTAATCAAAGAAATCGGTGATTTGGTAGACTATCTCCGAGAGATAGCCGAATCGCAAGACGAAAATGCGGGCACTCGACTAGTCGAATGCGAAGAGGCGAGTAAAATAGCAGGTCGCATTTATCTATACACCCTTTTCTTCGAGGGCACTTTCCAGGAAATGCGCGTACCTTGCGCCCAAATAGTCGAGATTAGTGGAACTCTCGCTAAGCTCGTGCGTCTGCTCGTGGCTTGTGAAGCTCCCCTCACTGCGAATAAAAACAAGGTGGTCGCCGCCCCGCCAGCAAAGGAGGCAACAGGCAAAGATGCAACTAATAATACGCCTCCGCCAACAAAGACACCTAAATGGCTCGCGCCACTTCTGCTGCTGATAGACCGACTAGAGAAAGTTGCAGTACTTACTCAGCGTAAGCAGTTAATGCATAAGGTGACCAACCGAACATGGAAGTGGTTTGATTTAAGCTCGGGTAAATGGACGCCCTACTCATCTATAAACAATCGCATTATTAATGACGCATACTGGGCTGGTGAGTCCACTGTACGTATAAGCTGCAGCCGACGTAGATACCTAATCACGTTCTCATGTATGACCCAGGTGAGTTTTTCCTTTTCACATTACATTTTGTTTGTAAGAATCATTATATTACTATTTTCGTATTAAACTTTAGATTTTTTTTTCTATCCTTATAAAATTTGATTCATTCGCTATTACTATCTGTTATTTATAGGTCATTGTTCTTAATTTGATTACACGCGTAAAATAAAATAAAGTATGGTTCGAATCTTAAAAATAAACAATAGTTTCATTTGTAATAATTGTACATAATGTTTATTTCATATCTCAAAATCAATTTATATTTCATGCATTGATTTTTCGTGATTAAACCCTGTTTATCAATATTATATCGCGTGTGATGCAGGTAAATGAGGATACTGATAATAGGAGACCTATCACCATGGGCTTTAAGACAATAACTCCGACGGCGGAAGACGCTACAAACAATAGCAGTACTACTACAGCCATCGCTTGCTCCGACAGCAATATGGATACCGAGGACAGTAACACGGGTGCTTCTAATACAGCTACCACTAGTGACGAGTATAAAATAAATACCGTAATCCAAGGTTTAGATCCAAATGTCACTCCGAACATTGTGCGTGCCTGCGTTAAACTCCTAGCAATTCCTGTTGATCGCGACGCATTACATGCTCTCATGAAGGTCTGTCTCAGATTAACCCGAGACTACAAGAATGCCGAGGTGTTTGCTAGAGAAGGCGGAGTCAAGTTGCTACTTGATATGACCCAGGCAAGCAGCTTCATTGGTTGCATCATCTTAAGCACACTTTTGATTAGACATACTCTCGAGGAACCACTTACCCTTGGCTTGGCCATGGAAAAAGTCGTGCGCTCGCGCACCCAAAGCAATATTCCACCGTCCTACAAGGAAATCTTGTTCATGACCCGGCAGATAAGTAGTGCAGTCTGTCGTAACCCCGATGTCTACCGGCACGTATGCGAAAACATCCTCAGGGTGGACGTTAGTGTGCTGAAGCGCGAAGACGTTGACAATCGATTGGTAGTCAAAGCTCTTCCCGCTCACTTGTCGCCCTCTTTACCTATGGTAGAGGAGGTGTCAGTTAACGTCATCCACGAGTTGCTCAACGCTTTAATAAAGCCTGTTCCTGTATTGCCGGAAGATGCAGCTTCGACAACTCCTTCTGCTGGTAGCCCTGAAAAGAAAAGCAATCCCGGCCCGACGACTAGCAACGCAGCATCATCTTCGACAAACGCCTCGTCTAACCGAAGAGATTTGCTCAGAAACAATACCGGAGCCGGAGCAGCAGCAGCGACGAATGATCCATTGGACGACGACGATCAAGTTTCTCAAATCATACCACTGAAAATGTACACGGACGTCGGCAACAATGGTAAAGTTGAGCCCGAAGAAGCCAAAAAACCTCTCCTCCCGAAAAGCGCTATTCTCAAGATGCTCGCAGAATCAGTCCGTTCGTACGGCGCTATCGCTAATCTTATTGCCGAGTACACTTACCGCGCCGGCCAAAGTGAAATGATACAGGAGGATACGACCGCTTTTGCCTTTCTGTTAGACAAACTGTTGCCCATACTGCCTGAGAACTCGGCAGATCGTCAATGTAGCAGCATGGCCCGCACGCTCATTGCCGCGATTGCCTCCTGCAATCACTCCCCAGATGCTCAAAGCACTTTGGTGGCTGAAGTAAAAGCCGCGCTCACGAGAACCCTAGCAATTCCTGAGAGTGCAGAAAAGCACGCTCAGCTTCAGCTGTTAATCGGTCTGATTTCGACTATGATCGACAGCTGCCCACCCACCACGCACGCATCTGTGCGAGCCTCTCTGAAACTGCATAACCAGTATACCAACGTCAACTACATTGTACGAATAATGCTGAAGAAAGGCATTATTACAGATCTTGCTAAGATACCTCATAGTCTTGATCTGTCAAGCCCGAATATGGCTGGAACCATAAACGCAGCACTGAAACCTTTGGAAACATTATCGAGGATTATTAACCAACCAATGCCTGGCACTGTAAACAATAAGATATTTAAACCGAAGAACAGGAATGCTCATGAAGAGCCAATTGGTGAACAAACAGGAACTACTACTTCGGAGGCAACTAATGCAGTGGGTGAAGAGGCTAATGAAGACGCAGAAAACACAGAACACGATATTTCAGTGAACGCCGAGAGTCTGGAGCCAACATCTGAGAGTCAGCAGCATGAGGAAGGAGATGAAGCTGTCCTGGAAGATATCATGGATCAGCTGCTTGAAAGGTAAGGATTCACAACGTTTAAGACTTCTTATTTCGTTATCCACTAACACTTGCATTATTTTTTCCTTTATTTAAATAAAAATCATTAAAATTTTAAATGATTTGTTAGAAAATATTGACTAAAGATCAAAATATCGTTTTTAATCTCTTCATATGTTACACAATTTTTTAATAATACTAAGATTCTCTTTTTTAATTTTTATATTTTATCTACATTTCACATATTTAACTAAACAATTTTTTATTCTTATGAAGTAGATGTTTTATGTTATATATATCGTAAATATTTCAATATTATTAATTTTGAATAAGGTACAGAAAGTATAATTTACTTGAACTAAAAAATAACATTGTAGAGAAATATTATTTTACAAAGTGTTATATATGTGTATGTGTATTACGCTCTGCGGTAAGCAGTCTCGATAATCAAGTAGTGTACTGTTTTCCAGAGATGGATCGGCCGTGGCGGAAGAGCCAACTTCTCGCCCCCATCGGCCTATGGACATTGAAGACGAGAGCCTCGCTATGCGCGATGGCGAAGGCGACTTTGATCCAGCACGTGACACCACAGTAAGAGTAAATCGTCATTTTCTTTAGCTTTTTAAAGTAAAATATTTTGTTATTAAACTCTATTCTTAATTAGAAAATTAATTGTAATCAGCAAACGTTATACTTCTACTATACTGCTACTTCAGTTATAACTTAACTATAATACGATATACAATAAAATACTCTTAAAAATAATTATATAATCATGAATTAAAACGCTTCTAACATTCTTCTTTTCTTAGGAGGACTTAATGAGTTCAGACTCAGACTCTGATAGCAATCCATCAGATGATAATGAGGATGACGTGCAGGACGACGAAGACGAGGAAGAAGAAGAGGAAGACGACGGCGAAGAAAATGAGGAGGAAGAGGAAGAGGAAGAAGAGTCGTCGAATTATGAAGAGGATGGATTGCACTTCTATGATGACGTAGGCGAGGGTGTATTTCGCATGCTACCGACAACCGATCGCGATGGTAGCAATGTCGTAATGATCCAACACAACTTCGACAATAATGAAATGAACATGACGGCTCCGGCATCTGGTAGACAGAGTCTGCCCTGGAACACCAACTTTCCATTTGCCCTCGACTTATTTGGTGAGCCTTCCTCGGTGAGCAATGACATCAACGTCCATCCACTGTTAATGACGAACGCTAGCTTGGAAACGGCAAATAACCGCACGCAGAGAATGATGAGACAGCGAAGATATCAACTACAGTTACCTAATCCTCGTAACCAGAATCCATCTGTCATTTTGCAAAGGTAAATTAATATCCTAAGTAATAGCTATACTACCTTTGATATTGTGATTAAAATCTAAATAATCTTTATCAAAAATAAATTATTTAGAAGATTATAATATATTAAAAAGAACTTCGACGATTCTTTAAAACTAAATTATGGTTTTGTACATTTTAATGATCGTATTTGTTTGTAGATTATTGGGGCCAGCAGCTCAAACACTTCCTTTAGCTGCAAGTCAAATTTTGGCTACATCTTTCAGAGACACGACCAGAGTCGTCGTTATGGATAACAGCCTAGGAATCGTGGCGGCTCCAGGCGATGAACAAATTGATTTTGTCGATCAGTCTGGATATTTATTCGGACCAAGCCTTGCAGCAACACTAAACAATATTCCAACAGCTCTCCATTGGTGGATTGAAGAGAGTAGATTACTTGATGGAGATTCTCCGCCAGACTGTTGCGTTGGTGAGTAGGAATTATAATTTACTAATTTATCAGAAGATTATATTTTAAACTATCGTGCATTCTCTTCACAAACATTATTTAAAAAAATTATTTTTCTCTTCAAGGTATTGTTTACAAATTGATTCCTGGCTTGGAGAAATATAGAAATGCAGAACTAGCTGAAAGGAAAGAGAAACACAAAAAACAACAGGTGGCTGAGAAGGAAGCAGAGAAAAACAAAGAAGCCAAAAGCAGTACTAGTGCCAATACAGCTGAAAGTACGTCATTGCACTGCTCATTTCATTTATCTACTTAATAGTACGATTTCGAATAATTTATTTATTTACTTATTTACAAAAAAGACGAGATTCCAAGTACACCACCTATTGAAGAAGTTAGGGCTACTACAGCATCCACATCAGAATCAGATGATCCTACACAATTAATAGCTGCTGTTGAAGCTGTTGTAGAAGCTGTGCGACAAGAATTAAATACAATTGAAGAAGTAATAGGTAAAACATAAATAATAAATAAATTACTTGTATTATTATTTTAAGAAATTATCTACATTTACCAACGTTTTTATTATATTAATTCGTTCAATAACTCATAGGAGAGATGGAAGTAACAGTACAAGATGAAGAAGATCGTCCTCCTCCCCCTCAAGAGGACCAATCCGCCGGAAGTAGAGAGTCTCCTGGCACAGCGCTCAGTACAGCAACTGAGATTGCTGAAAGTCTTGTTGATTCTATTCTTGGTACATCAGCAACTGAAGCTTCCAGGATTCAAAGTAATCATCGATAGAACTGTATTAATATTATAATTTTGTATTATTTCGGCATAATTTAATTACTCTATTATTAGGACAACATTCTGAGAGACCGGCGGAAGGCTCTTCTACTGCAGACAATTCTGAAGTATGGACACCAGCAGAACTTGTAGATTTCAGTCATAGTTCCAGCAATGATTTGTCAAGAGAAAATAGTGTTCCAATCGATTGGATAAGGAGATTGTTAACTGATGACAACACGGAGGCTAATAGTGAAAGGAAGTAAGTCGCTATTATATTGTTTTACAGCATTATTTGTCAACATCAGATATTTTATTTTGCTTTCTTTTTTATAAATATGCTTACGAATAATTTATATATTTCAGCGCTAACGTAACAAATCAGGACACAAATTTCTTCGCACCAGATGCCACTAGCACACCTGAATCAGAACCGCAACAGCAGCAAGCCAGCGCTCAGTCTGCTCCACAAGAAGAAAACACTCAGACGCAGGCATCGAATAACACGTCAACGGGTGGTAATCAAGAGCAAGCATCTGCGCCCCAATTGCCGACCTCGCAAGAGGCATCCCAACAAGCAACACCATCACAGGACCCATTACTTGACGGTGTTGATCCATCTTTCCTTGCTGCGCTGCCTGAAGAGATGCGTAACGAAGTCATAACGGAACAACTGCGGCTGCAGCGAATCAGACAGAGAGCTCAGGCTAGTGTAGTCGAAGAAATTGCCGGTCCCGTTGAGGTGAATCCCGAGTTTCTTGCCGCTTTGCCACCGGCCATCCAAGAAGAGGTCTTAGCACAACAAAGGCTCGAACAACAAAGACATGCTGCCGCCTCTGCCAATCCCGAGGATCCGGTTGATGCAGCGGCCTTCTTCCAGAATCTTCCACCTTCGCTTCGACAAGCGGTATTCATTTGTGCTTTTATATTACGTTTTACTATAAGGCTAATATAAAAAATATGTTTCATCAAAATTATTTTTGCAGATTCTTACGGATATGGAAGAGTCCCAAATTTCTGTTCTTCCACCTGATTTGGCACAGGAAGCTCAAAATTTGAGAAGAGAATGGGAAGCTCGCAATAGGCACATGATGCAGGAACGATTTCTGAATCATGTCAGTCAAGGCAGTGCTACTTTATCAAGTATCCTAAGAAATTCCAGTAGAGGTTAATATTTTTTGTTTTTTAATTTGATAACATTCTGTCTTAACATAACATTCTACATTTAATTGATATCTAAAAAAAATCTATTTAACATCTTTTATTATTTATAGGAAGAGGGCCTGGACCTCGATATGCCATTCATGCAATGTCTCAACGAGGTCACTGGAACTCGTGGAATAACAGAGAAAATATCGCTTATCAAGGAGCCGCTGGACTAAGACTGCGAGGAAGACAATTACTCGATCATGAATCAATGGCTTGCTTGTTAGTCTTGTTATTTATTGATGAACCGAAGATCAACACACTGAGACTTCACCGAGTAATCAGGAATTTGTGCTACCATGGCAGCACAAGAGAATGGGTTGTGAAAGCTTTGCTAAATATTATGGAGAGAAGTAATGATGAGAACAAAGACGCTTTTACTGACTTTGGTGGAAAATTCAGAAGAAAAGGAATTCATTCAAATATTGATTATTGGTAAGCCATTACACAAGCAATAAAATAAAATAAATTCTTACAGAATATTATAAATGAAATATTATCTTGATATTTAGTTCACCGAAGGCTGTTGATACAAGAAATAATTCCCAATCCTGGTTGAACATCAGTATTGATGCTGCACTAGGTTGCAGAGCCAACGTTTTTCACATTATGAGGCATGGAGGTAAAAAATCTGAAAGACAAGGGCATAATATCACCATTCATCCACAAGCTGCATCTACTGTGTGCAGGTAAATTTATTTTCATTTTTACAATTCAGTTTTAAATATTAGTCAATGTTATAAAAATACAAATGTATAAATTGCAAGATATATTATAATGAATCTTTGAAATTGTATTTTAGGCATACTTTGGAACTGTTAATATCTTTAGCTAAAAGTTTCCCTGGTTATTTCGTACCTATCAAATCAAAAGAAACAGAAGAAAAGGAGAAAGAAAAAGAAAAGGAATTAAATACTAGTAAAGAGGAGACCGGTGCTAAACCAAAGACTGCAGCTAAGCTCGGAAAGAGCGACGCACCGGACTTCTGGGATATGTTGCTTCGCCTCGATTCTTGTGCCTCGAAAAAAGGTAAATCTGTGGCACGAACACACTCCAATACAAACTTAGGCAGCGAATTCGAGCAGTCCGTAATATCGTTCGAGGCCTCCGCTTTTGGTCAATTGATTTCGATGCTGCATTGGTCCGTCATCAAACGAAGTAGTCAGCTAACAGACAAGCTGTTGCGGTTGTTATCCTTGATCTCGATAGGTTTGACAGAGGTTCATTCAAATCGACGACAGGAGGGCGCAGCAAAGAACAAAAAATCACCTGAAGTTAGTAAGGATTGGAGTATAGCCGCACCAGAGGGTCACATAAAGCTCGCCGTTCAAGTGTTGACGAGCAAGAGCTGTTCTGAAGAAGGTTTAGAAGACGCTACCGCTTTGCTGCTTAATCTTTCACATTGTCCCGATCCAACGCGACAACTGGTAAGCGACGTTTATTTAAAATTTGTTTTGGTTTCCGTTCTTTTCTTTCTGTTTAATCATAACAGTTTGTATAATTTAATGATTACTTCTTTTAGATATTAAAATTACTTTTGGAAGGTGCAATGGAACTAGCAAATATGGTTTGTGAACATATTAATGAATTAATGATGGAACTAAAAGTACTGAACCGTGAATTGAATAGGAGAAATTCTCTAGAAGACCAACCTTCGGCGAGTGGTAGTGGATCCAGCAGAGGTTTTCTTATTGATAGGTACGTCTTTTTATAGCAATTTATTCAAAGATATAAAAATAAAATTATGTTCAGAAATAAATTTTAAAAAACAGACTATTCCTTGTAGTTGCTGTTCAAAATCAGTTAAACTTATTTTAAAATCAGTACTATATTTTATAATAATGATATGCAACGTTTTTATTCCCTAATTACAGGTTTACAAGTGACAGTGTGGTCATCACAGCGCCCAGTAAATTAAAAGCCGGAAGTGACCTCCAACTGCCGTCTATGGGCGCACTCGTCAGTAAAACTTCTAGTCAAGCCTTCTTCCTCCGGATCCTGAAAGTCATCGTACAGATAAGAGAAGCTGTGCGCCACGCCAATAGTAAAAAGACTGCCGAAACTACTGCTGCAGCGGCTACGCAGCTCCCTGCGGAAACAGCGATGGAGACGGCACCGACGAGTAGCGGAACGACCGAAGTCACGAACAACGACAGCACATCCGATGTCGACACCATTGCCATGGATACGACACAAGCGTCAGCTCCAGGTTAGTTTGATCGAATATTAAAACATTAATTTAAAATAATAATCAATACTTGGATTGGCAAATCACACGACTATAGTTTCGGATATCAATCAAATTTTTATATCACAATTTTTTTTGTCTAGAATAGTATATAATTTTGAAATTATTAATATCTTTATATAAAGAAAATTCAAACATAAATTTTATATATGTACATATATGTAGAATTTAACAGCGCTCATATTAATGATTCACAGCAACACCAACTTCAACGCCAGCTGCTGTTGTTCCACCTATTCTAGTAGAAGTTACGCCGAAAGCATCTAATTCTCGCGCTGTGGAGGAGGATCCGAAGCCGGTGTTACCGCTGCTGAGCGAAAGTCTAGTACTGGACAATCTCTGGGAAACGCTAAGCGCCTGCCTTCTCGAGCTCGAGCATACGCCAGATCATCACGCTGTACTTGTCCTCCAGCCAGCCGTTGAAGCCTTTTTCCTTGTGCATTCGTCATCGAGCACATCGCGCGAACGCAATAACGAGAATAACACCGAGAATCTCGATGTTGTCGCAGACATTGCGCCCGTTTCACCAATTTACTCGGACAATGAGAGCGGAACGGCCCAGCCGGAAGCAGCTGCAGCTGCGGCTGCGACTGCGGGTGTGGCTGCGGCTGCGGCTGCAGTTACGGATACGCCTCCTGCAGCTACAAACGCCGCCAACACAGTCGCAAGTACAACTACAACTACAGCTACAACTACAACTACTTCACACACGTGGGATGTTAATGCCACGACAACGCACAAGGTCCTACCGCCTGATCAGTTGAAGTTCCTCAAGTTTGCTGGTAAGCTATTTTTTCTTTTAACAGAAATTTTTATTGAACCTTTAAGTTTTAATTTTAGTTTACTGTATATTGACAAGTATTCGAATTATTAATATAATCTTTCTTTTTATTTGAATTTCAGAAACACATAGGACAGTTCTAAATCAAATTCTACGACAAACAACGACGCATTTGGCAGATGGACCGTTCTCTGTATTAGTAGATCACACAAGAGTTCTGGACTTCGATGTTAAACGAAGGTACTTCAGAACCGAACTGGAACGAATGGATGAAGGCATTCGTAGGGAGGAATTAGCTGTTCATGTGCGCCGAAGTCACGTATTCGAAGATTCGTTCAGAGAGCTTCATCGTAGAAATGCTGATGAATGGAAGAACCGTTTCTACATTGTATTTGAAGGTCAGCAAGAACAATAATAAATATTTAATATATTGTAATATTATAATAAAAAGTGGAGTAGGCAAATAACTTGCAAAAATCACTTTATAGGTGAGGAGGGTCAGGATGCAGGAGGTTTGTTACGCGAATGGTATGTTATTATTTCGAGAGAAATCTTCAATCCCATGTATGCGCTATTCACTGTTAGTCCTGGTGACCGTGTGACGTACATGATCAACTCCTCGTCACATTGCAATCCAAATCACTTGTGTTACTATAAATTCGTTGGTAGAGTTATTGCAAAAGCCATCTATGACAATAAACTTTTGGAATGCTACTTTACACGTAGCTTCTATAAACACATACTTGGCATCCTCGTAAAACACACAGACATGGAGAGCGAAGATTATACTTTCTACAAAGGCCTTGTTTATTTAACTGAACACCACATCTCGGACTTGGGATATGAATTAACATTCTCAGCTGAGGTTTTTAAATTTTTTAAATTTAACATTAATAATTCATTTTTAATATTATGATCGTTGTTCAACCCATTTATTTTTATTTTTAGGTTAATGAATTCGGTGTTAATGATGTTCGAGATTTAATACTAAATGGACGAAATGTAGTTGTCACAGAAGAAAGCAAACTGGAATATATTCGACTAGTTTGCCAAATGAAAATGACCGGAGCCATTCGTAAACAGTTACGTATTGCTTATTTTAAAACTTGTTTTAAAAAATTAAATGGAAATCAATTTTTAATTTATTTATAAATACATAAATAATAAATATTAACTGTTACGCATACGTTATTTTCTAGGCTCAATGCGTTTTTGGAAGGATTTTATGATATTATTCCCAAACGTTTAATTTCCATCTTTAATGAACAAGAATTAGAATTATTAATTAGTGGTTTACCAAATGTCGATATCGAAGACTTAAAATCTAATACAGAATATCACAAATACAGCCCGACGTCATTACAGGTATATCATAGTTTATTGAATCAAAACTAATTTTTTTCGTGTGAATGGAATATCATAATTTATCCTCAACAGATTCAGTGGTTCTGGCGTGCACTGCGGGGCTTCGATCAAGCAGACAGAGCTAAATTCTTGCAATTTGTCACGGGAACCTCGAAAGTTCCTCTTCAAGGTTTTGGTGCTCTCGAGGGTATGAATGGAGTGCAAAAGTTCCAAATTCACAGGGATGATCGGTCTACAGATCGATTGCCTTCTGCGCACACATGGTAAATTTTTTTTAACTATTAAAATTGTATTAATTTATTATCCCTGAAAGAAAATTTTATTTACATTCACTAAAAATTTTTTTTTGTAACTATGGTCTTACAGTATTAATAAAATCTTGCGCAAACTATTTTACAACCAATTTTTTATTTTACAGTTTTAATCAATTGGATTTACCAGTTTACGAGACGTACGATAAGCTGCGTACCAATCTACTCAAGGCAATTCATGAATGCAGCGAAGGATTCGGATTTGCGTAAATTTTTGCTAAAGAAAAGAAAGAACATAATCTTACGTCGCAAATTTGTTTTCTGTAATGTGTTGCCTCTGCCTATTCGACGAAGTAAATTATATATCTGCGTGATGTAACGAATATGAACTGTGCTTGATCCTCAATCGAGTTCTTAAAAATAATGGAATCAACGTACATGCATATATTATAACACGCATGTGTATATACATATACTACAGTGTACATATATATGTATATATACATATGTATACATATATACGACTATGGTGTAATTATTGAAGATAACTTTGAAAAAAAACGCTACTCGATTTAGAGTTTATTTTGTTGAGAAAAAGCTCTTTGGTGTAAAGAGGAAGAATGCGTATGAGATATAGAGAGACAGAGAAAGAGTAAGAGAGGAACTTAACGATAATTCCCAGCAAATTGGAACAGGAGAACTAAACTGTAAGGCTAATCATACATAAGACTCTACGATAAGGTTTCTATTTAAAGGAGCTGAATAGGCGTCCTAGAATATCATAAGGGATCCAAAGCGATCAAGATTGTAATATACAGCACTCGACAGAGAATCATTGGTGATATATTGCAACAGCAGATATTTGATAGTTTGCATATAGTTACAGTGTGTGTGAATGAGAACAGCGTAAGAAAAGAATTTCCTTAAAAGTTTTACACGAACGCGAGTTGTGAAAAAATAATTTTAAATGAGTAATTACGAGAGTGAGCGAGAGATAAAGATAATTTTTGTGAAAATGGAAAGCCTAATTTACCGAGAAAAAAAAATAAGCCAAGGAGATTGCAATGTAAAATCTAAATAATCCATTTCATCCCTTTCTCATGAGAGTTATGAATGATTGTACACTATTAGTATTAATAATTCTAATTTTTATTAATTAATATTAATAGATATAGTAATTCTTAATTGATATCATTTTAATATTAATAATTCGAAATGTGATGTTAAAAGAAGTGTAATTTTTCCCTTGAAATCTAAGTAAATAAAGTTTACAGTTGAACCAATACACAGCTACGATCCAAGCAGAGCGTCAATGATACTTCACGGAGGAGTAAACACGTTGTAATTGCATAAGGCTCCTTTCGACATTGTTAGGGAATTATTGCTTAGGAATCGCTCAAATAAATTGAATGTTGTATTTCTTATAAAAAATAGCGTAATAACATTGTTTTATTGTGCAAACAAAAGTTTGTTCAAACCACAACCTTTTTCATATTTATATTTTGTAATTTTTGTAAATTTTTGTTGTATGCATTAACTTATTGTTTTGTTTTTTTTTTCTTTTATTTTCAAATGAGTCGAAAGCGTAACATTCTAACGAAGAGCATTCACACTATTGCGCTGTTAGGGGATTACCTAGGCAACGACATACTGCATTGAACATCTGCGCTGGTGATTGTAAAAACGACGTTGCGTAATAATAATCCTGAGGCACGCCTTATCCAATTTTATTTAAGTACGTACTTAGAGTAATGTTATAAACTATTTTTATTTTTGAGATTAAATAAGAATATTTAGATCTTAGATAACTTAGACTGCAATATTTCTTACTAGATGTATTCACGAAATTGATATTCCAATTAATTAAATGGTTTTTATAGTTTTATTTTATATAAAACTCACGAATTAAATAATTTAAATATTATAATAATATATTGCCTTAAACTTTAACACTTACATATTTCACATTTTTAGATTTTAAAGGTACTTTAAAACTAGAATATTCTCACTCTACTTTAATTCATTTTCTGATCTATAGAATATTTTAAATTTAAAACTTAAATACCAAAGCTATAGCAATTACTATCAATAATTGTATCATTAGCGATGCAATTAAATGTAACTCTTAGATTTCGCTTAATGCAGTACAATTAATCATATCACTTAATGCTAATGACACTAGTAAATTGACTACTTCTTAATTAATTTATAAGGAAATTGCACCTTTAGAAATAGAATTTCTACTTTTTAATAATACAATTACAATTTTTTTTAAATTGCATCAAGTACATACATTGAAGATAAACCACAAATTCTGGAAAAATTTCTTGTGTTATATTATACATAAAATGAATCAAATATTATTAATATCAATAATATTCGAATGTATCCGAAATATAACCACGGGAAAATATAGTTATACAAATAGTATCGAAAACTATTAATAACTTTTTACCAAATAATCGGGGTATCTCCCAATTTGAGACTGACACTTTAATTAGCTTTTCCAGTGCGTACTTAAGTAACTATTTCATAATTTAATTTAATTCATATTACCATTCTAGCGGTTAAATATTCTCAATGTTCTAGTAAGAGAATACGTTTATGACGATTTCATTGATTTTTATCAATGAAGAGAAAGTACGTGCTAGGTATATGCCGAATGAAGAAAAATGATCGCTGTACATAAATTCATGGCTTGATAACTCGGGATCTTGACACAGATTCTAAGATATTGCCCTTTTGAAACGAAATTAATTTTTATTAATATTCACAGTTACAATATATTTTAACCTGACAAAGATCTTTCTATCGGTCTTACAGTCTAATCAATATTAATGGGCAATCAGATTGCCCTTGTTTACAATCACCCCCGAAGAATCTGAAATAAACTTATATTTAACCCTGAAAAATCATTTATTAGTAAAGGACAATCTGACCGCCCCCACCACCCAAAAATGCCCGACGTTTCGAGCTCGCTCCGGCTCCTCCTCAGGGACTCTATACAATATATTTTAAATAAAAATCCCTTCATACACGAAGGAAAATTATAATGTAAATAATAAGCTCAATAGCTTAAAATTGAAAAAAAAAAGAAGAAAAAAAACTTTTAAACCAAAGGAAAGTCTGAAAGTGGAAGTTAACGTGCGGACATTTAGGATATCTTTCACGCGCATTTTTTTTAACTTCTTTCATCAAAAATTGCTTCCTCATAAAAGTATATAAAGCCGTTATTTACACCACGTTCAACTTACAAAGAATTTATCCATTTAAATATATAAGTAGATAATTCCGAGTATTGTAAAATATTGGTTTTAATAGAGCTCTTATTAAGTTTTTTTATGTTTCATGTTGAATACGAGTGTAGAAATGCCAAGTTTGTTAATATACTTGGACCATAAGCATGATCTAATTACAAAAGCGTTAGGTTTCCCCTTTCATCATGTCCCAAATGCTACATGTAATTTGATAAAGGTTGAATCTGGTAAGACATATGTTAGTAAATGTTTTGTAGTGTTATTCTCGCAAATAAGCACTTACAGCTGATTAAATTTAAAGTTTTATTATTATATGTACTAAATAATGATTATGACTAGTTTGTAATTACTGAGTGCCTTTTTGTTTTTCAATATTCATTATTTCATTTGAATGTATTGTATTATAAGCAGCCAACAATTTTATACATTATTTTTCTTATTATTCTATTTGTTATGCATTAGTATATACAAAACTAAAAGTTTTACTTTTTAATAATTTTAGTGCTTACAACTACATAAAGCTAGTGCTTCATTATTGTTAACTCAGCCTAATTTTGATGTTATTTCTGTGAAAATGTTCTTGATAAATCAAATATAAATTTAAACACTATACAATACTTGCTTATAAATAATTTTGTATAAGGTTATTCTAAAAATGAGGATCTCGACACTGGCTCCTATTCATATTACAAGGGAAAACTAGTACCATCATTTAGAGTATAAAAGCATTTAATTTAAAAAAAAAAAGTAGCCTCATTACTTGACGGGAAATGTTGAAACAAAAAAGTCGAAAAGATTTTTCCCAATAGACATGCAAGTAGAAACAGTCGAGTACAGAAAGACCCGATTTTCAATCCAATTTTTTAAAACTTTCCCATCATGTAAGGGAATAATCCATTTTTGTATCGATGTAGACTTTGTACTTTTCCACTAAAGACTTCATTATATACTGATTCCTCTGGGGACCTCTTTTGAAATAACATCGTGCAACAAGTATTTTTTCTAATATCATATCAAATTACAGGACACAATCATTCAAAACTTTACGAATCCATAATTTTGCTATTTAAAAAATGTTTGCTGTGGTTTGTATATTTTTTTTCGTGGATTCCCGATCCCGTTCATAAGTGAAAAGGTTTGTAAAGGATGCATAAATGTTATCTTGAATAATTTTGCAAAAAAATAATCTACATTTTATCTAGCTTTCAATCAAAGCACGCAATAAAACATATATCAAGCATCTCAAGTGCTTAATCTAACTTTTTAGCATAGAAGCATTTTTAGAAACGAATCTATTTTTTTATTTCTTAGGACAGAATTAAATATCTTAGTGTATTCAATAATTTAACGATTTTGACTGCAAAAATTTTAAATACAAATGATGTTACATTTTTACTTCTGGAAAATGGTTTTATCGACAAACTCTTAAGGCCGTCGGTGGTAAAGTGTTAGGAATTGTGCAGAATAAGGAGGAATACAGTGGAGAAATTTGTGGAAGTTTTATTAAATATACAAATGCTATTTGTTGATAAAAAATAAATCTGTAGCTCAAAGTTGCAGAACTTGATGACGTAGCAAGGATAATGTATAAAGTAAAAATATAAGTGTTTTAAGGTAATTTCACTTGAGTAATCTAATGTTTGAAATGTTTTTATCCATCGACTTATTTAATCAAATCTATATTGGAAATTTATACCTATTTTCAAAATAATACTTTAAGCCTAATACCTATTAGTATTGAAATTAAAATAAATTCGAAGGTTGCTGAAAAAAAAGATATCGTCAAAGAAAGAATATTTCGTGTCCTAAGAAGCAGGAAAGTAAGACGCGGCACAAGCTTTAGACTGGAATGAAATTAGCTCAAGAGCATCAATACCAATGAAATAGTCGGTAATGGCGCACTAAACGGAAACGTCAGAGGAGGAGAAATAAGAGAAAACTTAAAATTGGTCAAGTGACACCGGCGAGCACCGAGGGAATATCTTTTTACGATGCACGCAACACATATTTCCACCCACGATCAACCGTATACACGATCGTTAGCTCTCGCTCGCTCATGTAATGAAAAAAAATCCGCTTGGGACACGACACTTCCAGCACGCAAATCCTATATACATATATGTACCTGTAGGAGCTGTTGGCGCTTTATGCGCTTAGCTTTGAAAACGCTCGATCACAGCTCTACCCCCTTATCCCCTCGCTTCTTTATTTTTCATTCCATTTTCGTATATATGCATATATGTGTGCCGCATACTCTCACGGCTGACGGCTGTTTTCCACAGGAAGCGAACTCTCACACATGTACATACACACACATACGAGCTCTGCGTGCGTAGGTAAACAGAGCGACAGAGCGACCTGCTTATAGGGAGGAGGAGGAGGAGGAGGAGGGAAAAAGTTTTGTTAGCCCCCGAGAATTGGAGGCAGGGCCACCGCCGCCGCCGTCGTCTTTTTTACGGTGCAATAAACTTTTCCCAAGTCAGCAGCGCGGCGACGATGCACGAAAACTCGGGGGACGCTGGTGGAGCCGCTGCCGACTCGGTAATAACAATAATTATTATCTATAAAAGCCGAGGCTGCTCGCTAAGTATGCCTGTGCCACGTCTAAAATTACCGAAACCCAATGAGAGATACTACTTTGCGTGCTCGCAGTCCACAATCTGTCCCCCTTCCGAACTCCACCCTCCGTCTACCATCTCTCTCATTCGAACCACCCCACCATCGCTAGCCGACGATTTTGCGACCTTTTATTATTTTTTTTCTTTCTTTTTTTTTTTATTTCATTAATGCCGAAGGGGCTCTAAGCTCCTTTGCAGTTTTACTTTACTCCTTGACGGCTGAAGGTGGATTACTAGATAGGACATATCTTACCGCTTCGTATCCACAGGATTACTTATATATCGCGATTCTTCGCGAAGTACTTCAAGAACTGAGAACTGAGAATAATAGTCAATGACCATGTTGGCTCGAAAAAGGGTGATTTCCTTATAAATTTAATATAATAATTGACATTTTAATTTTGAAATTGTTATGAATAATATAAAAAAAAAGCTTTTTTGAACTTTATACACTCTTGAGATATACAAAAAAAAAAAGTTTAAGGCAACTTTGCCTTGTTACTTTGAAAGAAAATTAACGGAATCTATCACTTTATGAAAGATAAATAATCAGGATTATATAGATATATAATTTGTTATTTTCATAAATTGTCATGAAAATTAGTGAAGGAATTTACCTTCTACTAAATTACCTTCGATTATCGTATAAGTATTTTATTTGTAACCGAGAAACAAAATCAATTAAGTAAAATAAATTTTACTTATATTAAAACATATTAATAGATTATCTTTTGTGATTTGACATATTTTTTAGTAATATATCGAATTTGTTAATTCATTTAAAAGGGAGCTTTGCGAGACAAGAGTCGAAAAATGGCGAAGAAAGGTGCAGCAGCAGCACTACAAACCGAAGTGACAACGGATGAGGAGTGGCAAAAGATTTTAGAACGACCGGGATTAATCCGTATGCATTGATTTTAATTATTAGCTTTGATAAAATATTCCGAGGACTTTCTGAAATATTTTTTTCTAATACTCCTTTTCAACTTATGTTAAAAAAGAATCAAAGTATTCATATCGTATAGAATACAATAATAAAACAAAAAGCAATTTTTTATTATTTTACTCTACGGTATCGAATGCGTCATTGGTGTAAGTGGAATTCAAAAACTTTTTAGAGTTAGTTGTATATGCACGGAATAACAAAAGAATATAGATAATTATCATTCAAATCTCTAAATATTTTTGTAACTTTGATATCACATACTAGTGGCCGACGTCTATTGCGATTGGAGCGGACCCTGTACTGGTATGGTCAGTATGCTTAAAAAAATCAAAATGGAAATAGGTGGTGACAGCTTGAGCTACGCAACGGTAATAATTTTTTATCCTCTATTACTTTGACAATTGTTTGAAATGAATGTGACAGACAATTGATATTTTTATTAAATACGCGAATAAATATGTTATAATTATCTAATTTGTTAATTTTACATTCATTTTCATCTTTCAAAAATAAAACTTGCTAATTGTATTGTACAAAATCGAGTCGTCAAATGTATTGTTAAAAGTTGGAAGGTAAAAAATGAATGCATTTTTATAAGTAGGCTAAATGTGACAACATTACTACATTGTCTCGATTTCGAGGTAAATGCGAGCCCACGTGGATGTTCATTCGCGTGAGTTAGATTTTATTGCGGTTAAACTTATTTAAGTCTTGCAAATATTCATTTTGGTACTAATTTTATTCAGGATGGATTAGCGATAAAAACCATATTTGGAGCTAGCTGCCCGGAACTTACAAGAGCTTTGACTAGAGAACTAAAGAGGCTTGCAGATCACGAAAAACCCGAGTACGGATTTTTTCTGCGATTGTTCTCGCTAAAATTCAACACTAAGAGTTTGATAAACAAATTAATAATTGCATAAATTCGCACAGGCATGCGTTACCAATAGATGTCCCCAGTCCAGCTGAAATGGCAAGAATAAAAGCTTTTGAGGAAGCTATTTTAGCTAAACAAGCTGTAAAAAGGGCGAAAATAGGTTTCGTTACATTATTTCACGTAAAACGTGTCAGAGATTTTGTATCGAAATTTGATTAAATTCAAGTTCAATTTAAAACATTGCAGAAGCCGAAGCGCGAAAAAAATATGAAGCTCTAATGGCACATTTACTGGAATCGCTCAAACAGGAAACGGTCGTAATATTGTTTCCTTGGATCTTTAGAGATGAAGAGGGACGTAACCGAGAGAAAAGACATTGTCCGGTATACAACGAATTACTCGATCAAGTATTAAGTGGCAAATATTTCCCTGACCAAGAATTTAAGAAGGAAGTAGACGAAGATTTGTTGATAGAATTGCAAAAAGAGGTGAGTTATGTTAAAGTGATAGTTTAAAAAATTTAACATTTTAAGAAAATACGCCAATTGTAGTCCGGGGGCTGGAGCGTTTTCGTAACCGATCGAGGTCGCCGGCATCACCAAATGTTTTCTTATGTATTTTGACGCGCTAAACACAAATCTGCTAGGTGATTGACTGAAAAATCGTCGGGTTAATTGTTATTAACAATTTAATTGTTTAAATCTATATCCTTTGTTGTTTAACATCTATCAAAGTCTGGTTCACGCCAATTTGTTTTTCTTTTCTTTTTTATTAAAAATCTAGTCTAATTTTTTTTTTTTATAATGTGTTAGATACATCAAAAGTAATTAAAATTTTTAAGCTTATAAATTCTCATTTTAAAGGATCTGTCTATCAGGAATAAGAATAAGAATTAATAAACTTTTATGTTAAACAATAATTTACGGTACCAAAATCTATAAATTATGTAAAAAATGAACAAATTAATTTGTTTACAACGCTATGAAAATTGTTTTAATGGCAATAACGACATTTTAAAAAAGCTAAATTGTTTGTAATTTCATAAAAAATACGCTCGTTTGTCTTTTTTTCAAATATCTTAATTGTAACTGAAGTTAGGACATACCTCGTAATCATTGAATTTCAAGCGGTAAGCGTCGCGGTAAGCACTCTTTACCTTGATGTTGCCGTCCTTGGTATTTTCCGTACATCTCATATTCTATTTGAAATATTGCGATGAATAAAAAAGTTCATTTTAATACAAAAGCTGTATACTGTCATATCAAACCGTAAAAATTGTTTATATTTTGGTTTTGGACAAATACAAAAAACCAAAATCGAGCAGGCTTGTAATTAAAAAAAAAAAAAACAAATTCGGGTGAACCAGACTCTAATAGCTGTTAAACAAAAGATATGGCGATTTAAATGATTGAATTGTTAATAACAATTAACCCGACCATCTTTTAGTTGATCACCTAGCAGATTCGTATTCAGCGGGTCAAAATACATAAAAAAGCACTTGATGTTACCGTCGACCTCGATCGGCCACGAAAACCCAACCCCCAGATTATATGTATTTCATCGATTTTTTTTTAGAAAACATTTAAAATTGTAGTTTTATTTCATAAACTTTAATAACTTGATTTTAAAAAATGATGGGGTTCTTCTACTATGGACTTGGCGCTCATAATTAATAAATATTATGATTCACCAGTGTCCTTACGAGTTTAGCAATGAAACTAAACACCTACTCACGGATGGTAAAGCCTTATTCATACGTCTAAAAACCAAAATAGGAGATGATATAGATGAGTTTCTAAAGAATCTAATATACGGACAATCTGAAATACCAATAACACCTGACGACCTTAACGAAGACTGGTAATACTACATTTTAGTTTAAATTTTATATTTTTTTTCTACAAAATTCTTAACAAAATTTATAATTGTCATTTTTTGTTAAATTTCTTAAATATTCCGCATTAAAATTTAAATCTAATTATGTTTCCCATGTTTTAAGTTTTGTGAAACGTAATTTACCACCGGAAACAGAATTATTCAAAGACGAAGGAAGCACGGAATCAACCCCTGAAAATTTATTGAATTTAACGACCATTTGGATCCCATTTAATGCAAGAAATAGGGTTTTGGCGTTGCGCATGATATTCACAAAATATGTGGAGACATATTTTCCTGTAAGTTTTGTTACTCTATCATTTTTATTTAAATCAGAAGTACAGAAGTTAACTGATTTGCTTTTTAGTATGAGGAACCTGAGGAGGATATTCCTATAACGCTTTTCAAATACGATAGTACAAGAAGAAAGGAATTAGAAGTAGTTTTGGAAATGTACAAGAATGAAGTAGTAAATTTTGGTGTTTTTGAGCGAGATAAATTACCTGATCCAGAATTGATTGCAACTAGCATAAAACAGTTTGACGAGGAAATTGAAGAAAAAACAAGGTTGAAAAATTATGATTTATATTTACTAAGCTGACTTGTAAATTAAAAGTTTGAATTATGAAATTATTTAATGTTTCAGTTATGAAGTATTTGTCTGTGTTGTGAAAAAAGTAAGTTCAGAAGCGTTTTTATCATTTGCTGGAATATTACCATACCATGTAAGTGAAACCCATGAAGCAGCTATAGAAGAAGCAAATCAATATTTTCCGCCTAAAGTAGAATCCATACCAGAGGAAGAATCAGAAGATGAGGAAGGTGAAGGGGGAGAAAAAGAACAGGGAGAAGAAGAACCAATTCCTACTTAAGGAATAAATTGTAAATAAGGTCCCATTTCTATTTTTTTTAGAGATTACTATTTTTAAATAAAATATTTAAAAAACAATACAATGTACAGTCTTATGTAAATACCGATTTTTATTTTTCACATGTCTCCCTTACAACGCGTTTTTTAAAACGGTTTACTTTTTGTAGCCACAGCTACGCCTGCGACCTCTTGCTCTCTCGAATTTACGTCCCTTCGAACGTACGAGTGGTTTGGTGTGAGAGTGTGGTACACCAGGAGCAAGTCCAAAGTGTTTGACAGCTTCACGCGCCTTGCGGGGTCCTTGAATAAGGACGGTTTTACGTCCAGTTGGAGAGCGCATAGCCAATTGGTCGAATGTGATTATTTCTCCACCATTCTTAAGAATGCGACCTCGCGCTTTCTCAGTGACACGAAGAGCACATACCTATTGCAAAAAATATTGTTTATGCATTGTTTATGAGACAATAAAATTATAATTTTGTTTTAAATAATGTTGTTATAAAATAACTATTCATTTTAACAAACGATTAAATGTTTAATGAAAAAATTATTTTGTATCAGTCAATATAACGACCTTTCATAAATAACAAAAAGATTGAATAGGAAGACTGACTTTTCTATAGCAAACTTTTCAAATTGAATAAGAGCATAAGTTAGCTCTGACACAGAGTGCAGTTCGCAATAATTTTGAATTAAAAAAGAAAATATTAACTGTATTAATAGTTTTATTAATTGTATAAAATTTCATAGTCTAATTGACAAAGAAGAAAGTATAAAACCTTTGTGAATATTTAATTTATATTTAATACTAATTATTATTTTGTCAACATTAATAATTTAGTAAAAGTCTAATTTTCTGAAAAATGTTAGAAAACTATCTTTTAACATTAATTTATATTAATTAATTACATTATTTAATAAAACTCACAGTCAGTTTTGGGACTTCGAAAATTCTGGCATCATCAGTAACTGTGCCGACAATAACAGCAATACAGTTTTCACGGCCTGGCTTCTTCATAAATCTAGTAACACGAGCCAATGAAATTGGAGGACGATGAATCCTGCTCATAAACAACCTTTTCAGAATGATTCTGTTAAACTTTGAGTTGGTCCTTCTTGCCAAGAATCTGTACAACTGTTGAACAATATCATAACATTATTACATTTACTAAATTTTAATAAGCATAAAAGTAAATGTGGCTTATTCAATTGTATCAATCAATATAACGACCTTTCATAAAATCACAGGAAGGTTGAATAGGAAGACTGAATTTACTCTAGCGAACTTTAAAATTGAATCAGAGTATTGATAAACTCAGGCACAGAGTGCAGTTCGCAGATATTTAAAATTAAAAGAGCGAGAACTGTATGAATTCTTCACTTAAAACAATCAAACTGAATACATCATAAATAACAATTTTTTTCAAATGTAAGTCAAAAGACAACATGCTGAAATTATAACCTATAACAATAAAACAAAAATAAATATTGACTGCTACCGAGTACTACGGGTTGTATTTTCGTTAATACAGCAGCGGATAATAATAGCTTGATATTATTTATATAAAATAAGATGCATTAAAAAGAAAACCCATAGATTAACATACCTTAACCAAAAGTCGTAGGTAGACATCCTGCGACTTGGGTTCCGTTCGTCGGACCTTTCGGTCATGTTTGTGGTTGATGTCGATACCCTAAAAACAAAATCATGATTGACAATACTGAAGCAGAAAATAATCTCACTGAAAATATCATCGATAATTTTAGATGCCATTAAAATGACTAGATAAATATGGATTTCGCGATCACATGTAATCACGGTGTACCGCTCACCATTTTGACGAGATAGGAAAAGAAACGATGGCCCCGTTCACGCAAGCGACAAGCAGCCCAGCTGCGCAGCTCCGGAAAACGGAAATCAGAGAGCAGAGAAAGCGGAGCTCCGCGCACGTGTTTTACGCACGCGCGAAAACATCGGGAGCTGCTTAGATTCAGTTAGGTCGGTCGGCGGTTGCTCATCGAAATTTTATTAACCTTTATTTTTATGTAAATTATGTATTTATTAAATTAAACCGAGCTTAAAATTTAGACTGATAAAATGGGTGACTTTCATTCACCTATGCGATGCATCTCGCCCAGTGCTCGGTACAAAATTTGAATATTTACTCCTTATTTTTATCGCTATTGTATTTACCTTTCGTATAACATACCCAAGTATTTTGAATAATTTCCTGCATCAACTTTCCTTAAATAACTAAATTTTTTATTACGAGATTATTCTAATTGTGTTAATTTTCTAGAGTTTTGACGCCGAAACCACAAGTACAACAAACTCTAGATGTTCGACAAAAACAAAAAAGTGCAAAAAATTCTATAACTTTATTTTTTATCAATACTACTTTATTTGGAGTCATAATTTTTGATATGTAAGATTCTAGATTTTGTTACTTTCAATATTTTTCATAATCTATATTATTTAACATTAAATGTTATTTATCATTTATTTATAGCTGTTATGGTGGAATTGCATATAAACCATTTTCTTGGATCGAATGGTTTTTGGCATCAGTATTTGGTCTCAATTCAATTTATCATTTAATAAAATATTCAATAGCTATATTTAGCTTAAGACCCGTTGTTCTATCTTCAAAACAAAGAAAACTGTTAGGAATATCAGAAGATGATCCATTATTTAAAAATGAAGTTCCAGTGCCCCAAAAACCTGTTGAACCAAGTTCACCGTTTAATTTTTCGTTTATGAATCTAAGCAGACATTCTAGTACCCTTGGAAATTCTAGTTTAAATGAAACAAGTAAGATTTAGTTTTTTTATTATTACTTTTACTTTTCAGTACTATAACTTTATATGTATTTTATTTATTAGAGGATTATTCATCATCTAATGCATTTTCTAAATATGGAAGTTCATTGGCCCGAAAAACAACATTGAGTCCAAATGTTACCATTAGTAAATCATTTAATGGTTCAATAAGTACAAGTTTTACTGGAGAAGAACTTATACAAGATGAAACCGAGCTACAAAACTATTTGAAAGAAGTTACAAAACAAGAACGCAAATCTACATCACATTCTACTAATGTTGATCAGCCATCAAATTTATTAAGTTCTTTTTGGTCACACCCAGCAACTCGAAGTCCTGGAGAAGTATCCCCTTTGTTAAGGCGATGTGCTTATCAATTGGCACCTACAGTTGGTATGTTATTTTGAATTATATTCTGTGGATTATATAATGTAAATGTTAAAATGAGTTACAAAGTGTAAGATTTTCTTCATATTTTTAGACAAATCCAAATCATCTAGTCCTGGTGTTGAAGAAGGAAGCTCCCCAAGAGCATTCGGAACCCCTGATGTTTGGAGAAAATATCGAATTGACCCTGTAAAGGTTAACCAATGGATAGCTAATTTGCGCATGGTATTAATTTTAATTCTATTTTGGAGAGCATTACTAAAATATAATATATAAAATTACTAACAATTATTTCCATTATTTTTATGCAGTGGATCAGTAAAACTGTTGTTGAACGAGTGGCATCAGAAATAGATAATGTGTGCACCAGTTTGGTCCGTCATGGCTTAAGTGATTCACAGCCAGGAAATGTTGGTTTGGATAAACTTAGGAAACTTGCACAATCCTTTTCAGTAACTGTTATACCTACTCTTCCTACTTTAGTTCCTTTCCTTGAGCTATCAAGCAATCAAGATTATTTAGTGAATAGAATAAAGGTTCTTGCAAAAGGTGGATCTATGAGTGAATTTAAATGGAATAGTGGGGGCTCACATAATGGAAAGGAGTGGGATTCAAGTCTTCCTACTGATACAGCGGTATTGTTTTAGCTAAATACATCATTTATTATAATTTCATGTAAAATTAGAGTTACCTGTCATAAAAGATAAATATATTTTTTTCAGATCATTATGCATTTAATTTCAACTTATATGGATACTCAACTTGAAGCTCCGCTAAATCAACCTGATGCAAGACCTTTTACATCTAGGTATACAGCAAAATCGGGATTTGAATTACCTCGTAATAAAGGTCCAATTATAGTAAATCAATCGGTATACCCACCTCATTATTGCCTTGCTCTTTCTGGAGACTCATTGAGTCAAGATTATGAAGATATTCCAAGGGTAAATAAGTTTACAATATTAATTTAAAACTGTTTTATCAAGTTAAATATGCAATAAATTTCCTTCACATTGTTTTTTGTTTTACAGGGAAGAAACAATTTGTTCCACACGATTCTTCTCTTTCTGTACATTGTAAAAACTCGAGATCACGGAATGCTTGGCCGTGTTAATCTTGGAATGTCTGGTGTGAATGCTCTTTGGGTTATTGACTAAACTGTATATTAAGTTTTTCTACTACAATGTAGTATGTGTGAATACGTGAAGATCATAATCTATTTTAAATGTAATTTATTTTATTTTAGTATCCTATTATTTACAATAATTTTCAACTTTGGTTTATGAAATCTGAATGATGTATATTTTTCTACTAAGCTTGACAAATATTTCATAAAACAGTTGTGAAAGGTCGCGAATACTTTTGTATTAGAATGTATATATTTTTCAACACTAATTTCTGGCTGTAAAAACGTACAAAAACATAAGTAAAGAATTTCTATAGTCTTCCACTGATGTTTGCATTATTGTAAAGTTCAATTCGCTGACTCCGATTTATAAAATGAATAAACGATTTTTGAATTTTTGTAACAAAGTGAGTAAAACTTTTATTCCAATGTTTCTTGCTGTTTTCAGAAAATCACTTAAAGTATTTTCTAATAATTTTTTAAGATATAAATACCTAGTATATAAAAATCAATTTTTTAAACATAAAATTCAATAAATAGGCAGTTTTATTTCTAGTATAATATTCTAAATTAATATTTGTATTGTATTAGACTAATATTAAAATTCCATTTTTTTTAAAGTATATTTTTTTAATTTACTCTTACGTTGAATACAGAAGTTAACGAAAACACGCTAAGCACATCACAGTAAGTAAATCAAGAATTAGACAAAACATTTCAATGAAATTGAAGTTACATTATTTTATATTTTTAACTATATGTTCAATTTTACGATCAAAATATTATGAGAATATTTTAATACGTGATCTATATCTACTTTAATTCATTTAATAATCACATAACATTTTGAAAGAATAAAAATTACGAAATAATCTTTATGCCTAAAATATTTTTCTGATGAAATGGTAAAAGTCGACCACTTAACGCTAAATATATTTCCAGAGGTTATCTAGGAAAGCATAGAATATTGGGAAAGTTTGATGTTTCACAAGGATAAGGAAACTCACCACAAAGTTTAAAACTTTTCCGAATTTTATTTTCGCTTCATATCCGACTATAAAATTATCCGTTTTAAATACTACATTTACGATACAAGATTTAAAGTACGACTCGTAAACTCGGAAAAACATTAAATATTCAATGGCTATATAACAAAGACCAGTGTTTAATTATTTATTACAATTTACGATAACAAATTAAGCTTTTTATAATAGATCCGAATTCATGGTATCAATCAGGAAGCCTGGCTTCAAATAACAAATAAAGTAGTCAACATTATTATTTTGACATTAATATAAAAAGCTGCAAGTATAAAATAAAAGATTATGTTGATCAACTTTGCTTCAGAAAGTCTTGTTCGAAGTGTAATAATAAATAATATAATGAACTATATATATTTAGGTGCACAATTCACATTATAAGTAGTAACGGTCATAAATATTCTGACGGCTTTGCATACGGTACGGTTATTTGCTCAAGAAAATTTAAAACAAAATTGCCTCGAAAAGAGGCCAATTTTTCTCCCGTGGAGTATATATACTATTTTTCCTCATACCAGAGCCTAAAGTACATCATCTTTCTTTCTCGGCATGCGGGCGCGAAATGTTTATTTTATGCGCTGGTATATACGATCATTTAGAGTATTAAGACGTTAAATTAAAAAAAAATTAGCCTCCTTACTATATATACTTTTTTTCCTATACCTAATACATCGCAGTAGAAACAGACAAGTACAGTAAAACCTGATTTTGAATCAATTTTTTTTTAACTTCCTCATCTTGTAAGGGAGTCCATTTTTTTTAATTTAATTTTTTTTATGCTCTGAGTGACAATGTAGGTTTTTTTACTGTTCCTCTAAAGACTTCATTATACCTATTATGATTTCGCCGGGGCCCTCCTTCTTTTATTAAAGAAAAATCCAATCGAAATAAGTCATTATAGTAATGAAGAAATCGTTTGTAGATGGTTATTTATTAGAGGTGAAGAATCGATCCATTCGAACCAATAAAATGCACTTTTAAATTAGATGGTCGATGTTTCGAACGTTTATTGAAATCCAAGTCCCTCTGAGGTTAAAAGTATTACTTTTTCGGATTCTTAAGCGTGAACAACATATGTAATATTTATTTTAACACACAATTATCCAAGCTGTATAAAGCTATCCCCTGTTGCTACTTACTTTGTCCAGTGTGAGAAGTCTAGACTAGGTGTTTATCCTCACTGGAAAAGTGAGTAGTGACATAGGATAGTTTTATACAGCTTGGATAATTGTGTGTTAAAATAAATATTACATATGTTGTTCACGCTTATGAATCCGAAAAATTAATACTTTTATAGGCCCTGAAAATGGACGTAGTTTTTAATAAACGTCCGAAACGTCGGCCATATAATTAAAAAGTGTATTTTATTGGTTCGAATGGATCGATTCTCCACCTCTAATAAATAACCATCTACAAACGATTTCTTCATTACTATAATGACTTATTTTGATTGGATTTTTCTTTTATAAAAGAAGGAGGGCCCCGGCGAAATCATAATAGGTATAATGAAGTCTTATTGTCGTTCAATTCTTTTTTACGTTAAATATTTCATGCACACACTTTACTGAAATTTGACAAGAGCAAAATCATAAATTATGTAAATAGTATAACATATCTTGCGATGAATCATCCATTATTTAAGAATTGACTTCTAAACTTATTACAGCATAAGTTCTTGATAATTAATAATATATGCAATATACCTACAATATGTGCGTATACATTTGAATGTTTTATGTTACGTTTCAACATAATAGAATTTATACAATTTCAGGAAGCTTCATTTTTATAATGGCATTTAATTTCCAATTTTGTTACACACTGGGCTTTGGGCACACACAAAATAAAAAGAGAATGTTCAGAATGCCGAATGTTAAAAGATATTTCATAAGACCAGTCGTGCAAACTGGTAGTACGCGTAATTCCAACATTAGATCACAATCATAAAACGGTGCATTCTTAAAACTGGACTGGCTATATACACATAAGTACGATACTGCTCTAAAAATTCAACTATGTCAGTGCAACTTAACGTTTTTAAAACTTTTCACCAGAATCTGCAATTTTGAATTATTCATATTATTTAAAAAAATGTTAAATACTCATATTTTAAAATTACAGTCAAATAGAATCTATTATCATTTATTCTACTTTTAAGAAATAACTTCAATAACTACAGTTATATAGTTTATTTTATTTTTATTAAAAAATCATTTTTTTTACGTTTACGTGATTTTGAAAAATTAATAAAAGGTTTGCGTCATACAGCTTAGATTTTTTTTTTATCAAATGAAACATTAATATTGAATATGTCGATGGACAAGAATTATAAGGAGCGAGCACATAATATTGTTCAACTACGTATGGGTAATGCATGATTTTCATAGTGTCACCCTCTGTTACTGAGAATAAAGCTGCACAAATCAAGCGTGCAATCGAATAGTGCATTTTCAAAATAAACAGGCGATCCATCAAGATCACCCTCTACAATATTCATTTTGACGGCCTCTTAAACGTCAAATACATCGTCACCGCGCGGAGGCATTCCAAAAGTCCTTTTCAACGCGCGTAATTCTACATCCCCGCGTAAAAACTTGTCCCGCTCGCAGAGAAAAGGTGGAAAACGGTGGCTGTAAAGAACAATTTTGCGCTCGAACAGCAGTATATCATCGCACTGACGTATGCACTTACAACTATACTGCACACGAGGTAGGAAAGTATATCTATCAGGTATATGTATATAATATAGATGCAATGTAGCGGGGCACGCAGGGTCGATAGGCGCATGCGCCCACAGCCATTGATACTCTTTTTTTGTTTAAAGGTTCGCTCATTCGCTGATTCGCAGTCTCGCACAGTAGACACACATAGGAAATTTTTCACAGCTTGTCTATATACCTATGTACACGGATTTAACGTATATACACTATATACAGATAGTGTAAATACGTAGCCTCCCTTCCGCGGTTAGTATTTATTATCCAATATCGGCCGCGCTACGTACATGCGGCGCACAACTTAGCTATCTCGGTGGCTCTCTCGATACAACAGGACGCCCGAGGGCCTGCAGTTCTGCAGGCGGGGGCCAACTCATAGCCAAGCGAGTCTCGGAGCAGTCAGTCTCGTTCCAGTGTCGGTGGCGGCAGCATCGAAGGTGCGCGCGGATCCAAAGACATACCGTGTCCGCACGCGCGCGCGGCACAAGCTGGCCTAACTAAGCTGCTGCTGCTGCTGCTGCAGGGGCCTCCCCCGCGCTGTCTCACTCTCTCTCTCTCCCTAGCTCTGTATGTATATATACACGAGCAGTCGACGGTTGTACACACGGAACTCGGAAGGGGCACTGCTGAGTGCTGCTGCTGCTGCTGCTGCTGCTGCATATACACAAAGAGCGCAGGATGAGCCGACCTTAACTGAACGTCCGTGCACGCAGCGATTCGAGAGCCGGGGACACGGGACTCTCGCGTCTCGTGCACCTCATCTTTTACGCGTACCATAAGAGTATATATATAGAGCGGCGAGTAAACGCGGACGACGAAGGAGAGCTTAAGAGCGCCAAGTCTCCTCGCGCGATGTTATCGTGGCGGTGGTGCGCGGGTACGGCGTCTTCGTCCGTGGATGCTGCTGCTGCTGCTTATGGGCTCTGGGATTTCGATCCGAACCTTGATGCTGCTGCTGGTGCTGGACGCTGCTACGGTTCGCCTCTTCTGCTGCAGCTACTGTTGATCTAGCTATAGACTCTGTTGATGCGCCGCTGCGAACATTGATGCACACTGCACTCGACTCGCCGAGGGGAAGCGAGCTTTGCTGTATAGCTGCTAAACATCGCATATATACATATAGCGGCTACTGTTCTTGACGAGGGGCCTCAGCTGTTTTCCTTTTGGTTTAGCTACTTTCTTCGTCTCTTTTTTTTTTTTGGTGAACTATAGAGAAGGTAAGTGAGAGCATTGCAGACTTAAGGCATATACTTACGGCGGAGACGATTAAGAGGGTGAGATTATGTTGCTTGACTAGATTGGACACTTGGTTTTACGACAATTCGCGACTTTCGAGGCACGTAAAAGAGCCATCGGTTCAGCGATGCTATTCAAATTTTGAACTTTGGAAGTTATTGCTCGCGGGAAGTTTTGTGAACTTCCCATTTTACGACTATGGGACGGCTTTTATAGCTGCGGTGTATATGCAGTTTGCACCGACACTGCATACTCTAATCTCTGCTTTCAATTAACAACTTTACATTTCATATCTGTATTTCGCAAAGTAAAGTGTTCTGCATTTAGCGAAAATAAAACTACGTCACTGAAAACTCTCGTAAAGTAAAAGACACGATGATAATAATGCATTGATAAACAAAGCGTCGAGCCTGTGTCACCCTGTTAATCTAACTCGCTGTCTCGATTTCTTATTTATTGTTGCTATATAATCCCAGTTTTGTTGTTGTTGTCGCGGACGAATGGTACCTATAACGCGCGAGTCGAATAGAGCGTGAGATTTCGCGGTGGAGTGTACCTATAGAAAGACGAGTATTGGAGGTGTACGTTGTGCACACGTCGCGGCCGTAATAATAATCCACCAAGTATATAAGCTACATGTAAGAGTAAACTGCACACGCCAAGGGACGGGTTATTCTCATTTATTGACTGATGCTTAACGGGCGACTCTTGCAATCATCATTACACCTGTCCAAGGAAAAAACACTATATATCCTGCATGTTATACATAGAATAAGTGGGAATTAAGGCGAAATGAATATAGTTTACTCGAAATTTTAATGGTGAATTAGATAGTAATGCTAGTCATTTTATTGAGTCACATGCTATATACACGTCAATAGGTGAGAGTAAAGTCCAAGCTTGTTCAATTTAATAGTCGAGCCAATTTCGCCCGATTATAGTTTCTTTCAATAAGGAGAACTCTCTCCCTCTCTCTCTCTCTCTCTCTCTCTCTCTCTCTCTCTCTCTATCTATCTCTACTCTTTCAGGCGTATTGTGTACAAGTAATGCGTGTATGTAAGCGTGAAATGCGAGAAGAGCCGCTGCGTGTATGTGTATGTAAGGCGTCGATATTTGCTTGCTTATATTGTATTGCGTGCGGGCAGTCAAGAAATATACATTCTCTTGCGCCATTCGTGTGCAGTGCATGCGAGTGCGCTTCGAATGCCTTAATCGAAGCCAGCTTGAAATTTTCAAAAATTTCGAACAAAAGCTCTCTACTCAATACTTGATATTATTCAAAATTGTATAATCTATACTATGAAAAAGTAACTCATGTGTCATCTTCGTGCACTCCGAGACGAATTTGTCAAATCCACTCAGTGTCTTAAAAAAATAAATTTGGTTTTTTTTTACGATGGTGATAAAATGGCACAATAGGTAGATGGTGTGCGCGATTTATGAGGAATATTTTTTACAATTCTTTCCCGAGTTTACTCTCTGTGGTGGAAACTTTAATCGGATTGTCGACTTTTCTTTTTCGTTTTTTTTTTTATCAAACTGAATTTACTGTATGATTTATCAAGGTCTTGTGCTATCGTTTCATTTTTTGCTTGTTCTTTACTGCATTTAAGTTTGAAAATATTAAACTAAAAGTTTAAAATTAAATCTTGAATTATTTATTGTATAAGCTAGAGTTTAATAAGTAATTTATAAAATGTAAACCACGACCCCGTTACAATACATACTATATTATTCGAAATGAGCCTTGTCGAGTAAATGTGCTTTGAAGTAGCTTTGTTTATTTTCAAATATTTATCTACTCCATAATCTAGTCTATATCAAATACTATATCTATCGAATACCTTTAATAACTGTAATTTATTTTAAAAACTCCATTCAAAATTTTTTATTTTGCTAGTATTATTAATAAAATTGTTCTCATATTGTTTATTTCCTCGTCTTCTTTGGTGTTGCATAAGAGAAAAAAAGATTTCGCTATTTAGGGGCAAAAACCTTGAATCTATATACATATATATCGTAATCTGTTCGACAGCTTTACATAATTATTGGTGATAACAAAAGTACGTGCCCTTATCTTTTATAAAGTCAAATTTTATACAGTTACTTTCGCAATTTTATCATTTATATCCAGAGCATCATATATTTATATTTTTTATTATATTTTTATTTGATGAGTAAATAATATTGGTATGTAATGTAAAATTTTCCAAGTTTGCAATCAGTTCATAATTTTACTAAAAAATTTAATTTTCACTAAGCTCGACGTCTAAATAAAAAAAAAAGAATTATTACTTCCCAAGGTAATAGATCATGTATTAAGGTATTTTAGTAATAACTATAAAATTCGGATTCTTACAAAAATGCTCTAAACCGTATTACAGAATCTAAAAATAAACTGCAGAATAATTCATAAATTTTTAAAGCGTTTAACATTTAGATATTTGTACCATTATTGTGTAACTAAAGCTCTTTATCGCGAATTTAAGTCAGTTGTAAAGGATTACGAAATGCGTTTCTCTCGAGTCGCTGCTTAAGAGGATGCCGGAGTCACCTGTGTTACCGGCATTAAGTTTTTCAAACTTTTCTCTTTAAAAAATTAACCAATTGACTTGAAACTTTCAGAGATGATAGAATTATCATAAATGAAGCGCGCTCAGCCTAGAAATTTCCAAAAAATAAAGTAATATAGAAACTACAGAAGAAAATACCAAATTTTTACTGATTTCAATTCAATCCAAGAGATGGCATGATTCTGGCTTTGCAATTACATTTCAAATTAAAAATATTATATTTACGTAATTTATTGGTAATTTCAGGGCTGAGCGCGCTTCAATTATGATCATTCTATCATCTCCTAAAATTTCAAGTCAATTGGTTAATTTGTTAAAGAGAAAAGTTTGAAAAACCTTGTGGGTATTTCGATGTAGTAAGGGCGGGAGATTTAAATTTTTAGTGACTCCGACGTCCCCTTAAGAAACCACTTTTCTTGAATCACCCACAAAAACGAGCTTTTCACTGATTTTCCTTAATTGAAACTCAACAAATTTAATTACAATTCACAAAAAGCTTTGCTTTAAACGACAAAAATGATTACTTGACATTGATCATTCGCAGCTGTCGCATTTTTTGCCCCTATATGCAAAAATAACAAAGTTGACGCTGGTTTTTACGAAATTTTTTTTCCGATACCGCAGTTTTTTTTTTGTTGCGCGACGTGCAATAAAACGCATCCGCGGTGCGCATCGCCGCATAGTGCGCCTTCCCGGAGTTTCATTAAGTGTAATTTAAAAAAAAAAATATAAACTTGACGTATCAAGGAGGAAAATTGTGCCTGATACAGGCTGATGCACTAACAAAATACGATTACCTATATAACAGTCGCAGCGTAGGAAATTGACGTGCTCGCTCATGGTACGATGACACGAGAGCTCGCGTCGTCTAATGAGTTGATAGCTGTACGAACCTGCGTGGAACGAGTAAGCAATAACTCTATTACGGTTGATTAGAGATAATAATCGGTCACTGATAAGTACAGAGACTTCGAACGCGTTTGTTTAACGTAAATCTTATGGGGATTTCCAGGGATTCATACATGCGTATTTCGCTCCATTGAACTTTGTGTACATTGAAATTAGGTATTAGAAACATTTTGTCACTTTCTATTTTATACTTATCTTGGAAATGTTGGAAAGAATTATAAATCTGTGCTTTTTTTAGATCAAATCTGACGTTATAGGTACAAGCATCAAAATAAATTACAGAAATATACGCGCTGTTTAAAATTAACAATTATCATTTATTTTTTATTATTATTTATAACTATATAAAGTGTAATCCTGTCTATTTTTCTCAAAAGTAATCATTAATAAGTTACCTAATGTCATTATGCATTATTAAAGGATAATAGAAAAAGTATCGTAAAAAGGAAAACGTTTATTCATACCCAGCTTTTAAATAATATTGGCTATTTTTTCAAACACTTGCGGTATGCTCCTAAACGGGTCTGCAAAGTAAAGAACGTGATTTTGCTCGGCGTACTTTTCTTAAATAACAAAAAGCGAACATACGCCGTATACACACATACACACAGACACACAGCATTATGCGGCTGATCGTCGCGCGCTCGACGCTGGCGGGAAATGATTACCCACGCGAAATCTCCTGTTACGTACACGGTACACAACACGACAGAGACGGAAAGAGAGAGAGAGAGAGAGAGAGTGAGAGCGAACGAGGGAGAGGTGGAGGAGAGCGAAACAGAAAAAAAGCTCGACTCTATGCATGTAACGTAAACAGAGCGAATGTGAAAATTCAAACTTCTTCAGGCTTTACCATACAGGTGTATACCGATTGGAATCGATTTGACTCGTTATGTTTAAATATCTATAGTTGCAAATTTACCTTTCGAGAATAAGCATAATTTCACATTATTATTAAAAGTGTATATAGAGTATTGTATTGCTGTACATTTATGATAAGATGCAAAGTAGTTTTATTGAGTAATTTTGAAATAGGTAATTGTGAAATATATTCTTGATATAATTTTTTTTACCTTGATGTTCAGTACAATATATGCATATTAAGTTTGCATAATATCGAGCTCCTATAAAAGAATCAATATATAAAATTACATTTAAATACTAATTACACAAATGCAAGTATTCAATAGTTTTCCTACAATCTTAGCTGCTCAAATGATTACTTGTAATAATTATGTTATAGTGCAATACTATATCGTATATATTTTCCTCCAGAATGTTTAGTTTTCATTAGCAATCGGCAAAATACGAGTGGCTTGGCTGAAGTCAAGACTCTCTCGACCTACTTTTCCCGATATCACCAGCTGCTGTCAAAGCAAAATCATTCGTATGAAAAGAAAAAAAAGAAGAAAAAAAAAGAAAAACACGCGAATAGATGTTAGCCCTCGCAAAAGATTCCCCAAGAAACCCGCATGCTAAACACACTTTTTCCATTACCTAGGAAACTTTTCACATATTTTATACAGATACTTACATGCGAGTTGCAATGTGCCGATAACGAGTTCATTGTTCATACATGTGCTGGAACGCGTCATAGTCGCGCGATGAATCGTTAACTCGATCGAAACCATCGACAGCAAGATTCAAAATCTTTGATTGATCGGACAAAATAAACAAATATATTAGGTAATCAAATTCGTTGGTATTTTATTCGCTACTATAGGTGTAGACAGAAAGCGCGCACACTTCTCAGCTACCGTGTTACTGTATTATATATAACATAGCCCCGAAAACCATCGAACAATATCATATAGGTGGAATAACGAGCTTATGTGATGCGTTATCCCGCAGCGGTCGACTCTCGCGATTCGTCGCCAAGTCGACCCAGCCCAACCCCGAAAAGACGGCTTCCACGCTCAACACCTTCCGGCAAATGCGCAAGATCACGGATATGCCGCAGCCGAGCAAGTGCGTCGGCTGCGAGAAGGGGGAGGAGGAGGAGGCGGAGGAGGAGGCGGAGGCGGAGGGCGTCAGGAGCAGCTCCGAGTGCTGCAAGAACGGGACGGCCAGGTCGCCCTGTCAGGCCGCCATACTCGAGGAGATATTCTACATATCGTCGAAGCGCAACACCCTCTACAGGGTCAGGCTCACCGAGAGGGGCCTCAGCTTGCGCAAGGAGAGCAACTGCGGACCCAGCAAGACCGAGACCATACTCGTGGACGACATCGTCGGCTGCAGGTGAGTCTCTCTCTCTCTCTCTCTCTCTCTCTCTCTCTCTGCATATTGTGCTCTACTCGCGTGGCCTTGCGGTCATCTACAGATTTTGCGGTCGGCCGTGGAAGGAGGATTTCCGCGTGCGTACGGTGATTGGTTTTTTTTTTTTTTTTTTTTTTTTTTTTTCGTACGACTCTGACGAAGGTAGCTCATGAGTTTACTTTCCAAGCTGAACGTGTCCTTTGAGATACGCCAGTGGATTTTTCCATTTGATGCGGATGAATATGCTGAAGTTTCAGTGGTTTATGGCGAATAAAATACGGGATGACAGCGCGGCTCGTTTACTATATAATAATTAAGAAAAACAAAAAAAGTGTGCTTCGCGAGTTAGGGCTTAAGTATCGTTTTGTGCAATGTTTATGCGCGTCAGCCTGAAGTTTATTATTGAGCTCCTTATTCTCGATGATTGTGGAAGCTCCGACATTATAATCATGTTTTTCTTCGGTAATCTGTAGCCGCGAAGCACTAAATGCGGAAGTATATCGTGTATACACTAACGTCATAACGCATACTTCTCTAATGAGTATAATTAGTCTTATTGCCTTAATCGATAAAGGTTTTTCTCTGATTTCTGCACTATAAACGAAAAGAATCGCGGACACGATTTTACGACTTGGAAATACCGAAAGCTTAAAATTAAAAACGATCTAGGATTAACATTTTTTTTTCCACTAATATATTATACATTTTTGCTAACCACTAATACATTTTTATAATTATGTATAAGAATATTAACAATTAATAATGCAAAAATTATTCATGATTTTAATTTCTTTAAAAATATGACAGTTATAAACTAGTATATTAATAGACTTGCGCGTGATGTATGATCTGCATCAAGTTGATATTTGCTTTGAGCGCTTTCTCAGTGTGCTTTTTTCGTGAAGAAGCGTTGTAATGGGGTACACTTTTTGGGTCAAGTTGTGTTTAATTGTCGCGGCGCGAAGCTCGCGACACCTTACGTAACAAGCAAAGTACATTTCGCGGAGGTAGCATATAAAGATTCAATCCGCTTTTAGCATGATTTTTTTTTTAAAACTCTGACCTGGTTAGAATTTGGAAAAAAAAATAAATAAATTACCCGCGCGACATCGATTATTAAAAAAAATATTCTTAAACTTTAATAAAACAAATTATTTAGGACTCACTATTCGTCCCTCCAATGTCATGTAGAAAAAAGCGCATCGTTTCGCGCATGTCATGGTGCGGTTATACGATGATGATGGTGTTACAGGTGCATGCGCTCGAAGCGGCGTAGCGCGGGTAGCTGCGCTTGTCGTCCGGGCGCCTCGCGCGGCCAGCCCCGCCTCGTCGAGTCGACGGAGCCGGTGCAGCCGCACGACGAGTACGACACCTCCGCCTACCTCTACATCTACGCGTACACGTTGAAGGGGGCCAAGGGTTCGAGCAAGACGTCGCGCAGGCGCGAACGCATGACCGTAACCCTGAGGTTCCGGAGCTTCGACAGGTACGAGGACAACCTGAGGGAGGCCACCAGGTGGAGGCTGGCCATCAAGTGCCTCGTCCACAGGATACCGGTGCCCAAGGCCTACATGAGCCCTGCGCACAGGAACCTCCAGTCCCTCTTGAGCGGTGAGTTATTCCTTGTTCGTCATTCGTCATTCGTCATTCGTCATTCGTCATTCGTCATTCGTCATTCGTCATTCGTTATTCGTTATTATAAAACTGGCAAGCTTTGAGGGATTAGCTTTCATTACAGCGGGATTAGCTATACTATTTTTACCAACACCCATACTTATGCAATTTTTCATTGTTGCATACCGTTTAAAAATAACTATTCGAGATTTGGGCTTTATTGGACTTGATAATAGGAAAATTTTACTTTCACGAAATTCGTGCCAAAAAGGCCAATAAAGTCGCATTAAATATTGTTTTCTAGAGGGTGCAAATGTGGCATTATCAAGAGAGGGAAAAAACACATTTTCTTTGAATTTACTGACCGCTGAAAAAATCAGTAATTACTAACCAATGTCAATAATGACGTTTCTTTAAGTATTCAACCTTTTTCGCCTTATTATATAGTTATTTAGGGATCATTATGACCTTACGATACAAGTTACGCACATAAACAGAGAATTGCAGGAAATTCTGACTGCCGAAATAAATAGCTGACTTATACAATAAATCTGTATTACGATTTCCATTCACTTAAAGTTAACAAAGAAAAAAGAGCATAATAGAAGGAAAAAAAAGGATTAATTAAAAAATATGTAAAACGTAGGTTCTGATTTTTCCTTGTTATATTTTAAACATTTTTTCCGTATCATCTATAATTATCTTTAACAACGTTAAACTTTCCGCATGAGTTCATTCGACAGTTACTGCAATTGTAGAAAGCGTGTCTTATGGACAACAATAATTTAAAAATTGTATTATAAGTAAAAAAATATTATTGACGTAGTGAGTTTTAACAAAAATTTAAATATTCAATGTATCTTTATGATGATCCTGGTACATAAGTCTGTCAATATTATTAAAAAAATATACTTAAAAAGTATCATTTGTATTAACGTTTGATTGCGTATATATATAAAGTAAATACGCATAAATATAAAGTAAAAAATTGTAATTTTTTTCATCTTGTACAAGGCATGTAGAATTATTTGAAGAAAGAATTTAAAAACTATTACTTTGATTATCTACAAATGCATATACACCATCATTAGTTATTAATAACCTAATAGACTTTTAATGCAAAAGAAAATACAATAGCGATAAGAATACAAGTACCAAGTATTTACATTGTAAACAACTCACTTTATCTAAACAAATTTTGATACCAGTGCGATAAACTCACTTACATATACGATATTAGAAAGCTTTAGCTTAATTGTCAGTAATTGTTGTTTTATGCTGATGATACGTGTTTTTCTTTCTATTCGAATTTTCGGTAACACGATCCGCGTTCCGACTAAGAAAAATGTACGTATACGAAGCCTTGAACTGAGCGATAGCTTACGAGCGTCCTCGAACGCTTAATAGTTTCTTTTTTCTATTCCTACTTTGGAGAATATTAAGCTAAACTTAATGACCGAATGGCTTATTTAAGATTCATCGGATAAGAGAAATTCACGCCCGTCTTATATTGCGCTGGAAATGCTATTACAACTTGTTAAAAGTTCTAACGCTCACCATTATTGCTGCTTTCACTTGAACTTATAGAAAATCAAATTAGAGTAACGAAAGCTCGAAAATTAAATTGAGAAACGACCAAAACAAAAAGTTTATCTCCGAAAGTTTATTTTACGCATATTCGTGAGAAATAATTTTTTTTTTATTTTATTGTACTTGCCGGAATGTTTTGCTCCAATTGCAATTCTTAATTCAATTATAATTCGAGCACCTGGTTATTTGCTTATATCTGCATGGATTAAATCAAACATTTTGTAATTATTTAAAGATTGTTCTAGTAATTTTATCTAATCTTCTTTGCGTTTTATTCGCGAATCTGAGATAACACGAGTTCATCAACATGATTCGTACGATAGAATATAACAGCACGCATCATTTTATTTTAATATCTTATATATTACTTTATTACAGTAAAATTATACATAAATCATGTTTGAATATATTTTAATGTTAATTCAAGAGAACGAGGCCAATAATTAGCATGCATACTTATAATAGTAGTCAACTTCGTGACGCTTCAATTATAGTTTTAGACTTTTATTCCTGATTAAAGTTTCAATGTACTCACCTATAAAAACCGTTGACTAAGATTTTCAAGAGTCAGACACAATGACGGTGTAAAAGGCTAATTGATGACACCCGTAAAGGTTATTTCTTTTTTTTTTTGCGAAATCATTTGCGCACTTGCTAAATAAACAACACTGTGCTATTAGATCTTTTTATTATCCCACGTTTTTAGTTTCATAGCTTCATTAACAAGCCGTCTCCGTCAAATATCATTACAACTTTTTCGTCGCACTTCTTCGTCATAACCTGCGCAGTATTTCGAATTTCAAAAACATATGCACCAAACACGAAGGCAGGAGAAACATCGAGAAAAAAAAAGGTCGCAAGTTCAGCTCTCCCATCGCGAATCCTCGAAGTTTAGACTAAGAGTATATAGGCGCTTATCGGTCTCGCATTCACATGCAAACTGGTCACGGCTATCGGCCGCGCGTGTCCGCATCGATTGCACATACCACTGCACTCGCACATATTCGAGCATCGGAGTAAGGGCCCTATACATATACGCACACTCTGCACACACGTATCTACATAATCATGAGGGATATTCTTTTATGGTCGATACCATAAGGAGTGCAGCGCAGGGATAGAGAGTCGGTGATTTTCCAGCGGGTGTAGGTGTAGGTATTGAGCAGCAGTGGGTCGAGATACGATCCTCCAGCTCGAGGACTGTACTTAATACAGTTGCGTGCAAGCGAGGCAGCAGCAGCAGCAGCAGCAGCAGCAGCAGCAGCAGCAGAAGCGGTAGCGAGGATACGGGAGGTTGGGTCAGCCCGAAAGAGACGCGGAGTAGAGGAGGAAGTCGATATATAGCCCGGTCCGCTTACTCACTCTCGCTCGCTCGCTCTGCACGTCCGATGCCTGGGAGAGTCCTTGACTTACGACCATGTGCGCGAGCTGTGCCCAAGTCTCTCTGTGTGTTAGTGTGTCGACGCGGCGCGCGGTTACATAATTTAAGCACCGCGCGAACGCTTGGATATTTAGGAGCGCGCATATATATATATATATATATATATATATATACTTGTAGCGAGCGACGATCTGCGGTGACGCGACAAGAGATTCTCTTGCGCCGATGCCCGATGCTCATTCATGAGCGCTCCCATGCTCGAGTATATATTTTCGAGATGATCGGCATTTCGCATATAAACCGTCGCCGCCGCCGATGTGTGTCTATAGAGTCTGTGCATTTTATTTTATTTTTTTTATAAGCTCTACTCATCGTTGCATATATACTGCGTCTAATCGAAGCGGTGGGTTGGATTTTTTTTTCTCTCTCTTTTTTTTGTCTTTGGCTTTTTTGAACGCGAGCGTTTCGTAATGCGAAGAGGTTGTGAGATAAGACGGACGCGAGTTTGTTAGCGTTCGTTATATACCGGTATGTAGAGGTATGGACTCGGTGAGTATATGCCAAGCCCAAGGACATTTCGAGTTTCGTCCGAGTTTTTTTTTATTCCTGAGAACGATTATGATTATACTCGAAACTTTAATAAGTATCAATTTAGGGAACTTGAGTTAGAATAGCTTTGTGCACGTATAATTATAATGGAGACGTACAATTACGAGACGGAATTGCGGTAAGAAAGAAACGTAATTTATTAATAAATTAATTAGCTGCGCGCGACTTATTCAATTGTAGCATTGCAGAGGAAGCTCAAGGCGCGACCGAGCGCGACTACCGAATATCATTATTTTCTAATTCATTTGAATTGATCTCTATATCGTTCTATGGTAAACGTCGAAAAAACGCATTATTCAGTTGACTTTAAAACCAAGAAATATTGAGAAATAAAATGTATATGTATGTTACGTGAATAGAATCGAATGGAATTCATATATCAAGGCTGGCCCGGTTACATCTCTAAATAGACCTTTTTTACATAGGAGCCTTTTATTATTTTCTCTTAAACACTTCAAGGGAGCGTATAAATACAGCCGCGCGTTCCAAGAATAAATGTAAAATAATAGTAACTGGGCAGTTATAACTAAATTGGTTATCTGCTGTCGATTCAATCGATTAAAGGCAAAAAACATTGACTTGTTGTCATGTGCACACATATATATATACCTATATCCTCAGTTTTAGGAATTCACGCGAGGATACAATCATTAATTTGACTTTGAACTTGATTATCTTCGATATTGTATTCGCGGTTAATAGATAAAACATTTATCAATCAGCAAAATATCACTTTCTCTGGGCTGCAATATAATAAATAAGAATTAAATAGATCATTAACGTATTATTTAAAACTCAATCAATGAAGCTCAAACTTTCAAAGATTTCTATATAAGCAATATATTTTATAACATTCATTTTAATTTAAAATGTTTAAATTGAGATTCGCATGCGTATGTCGAGGATCAGCGCAAATAAAGGTTTTAAGTAAATCCGTACAATAGCTTGCTACCTTATATATATGTGTCGTATAGATATATGGTGCATCATCAAATCTAATTTGATTATGATAAAGTAGGTGTGCTTAATAGCAAAAGAAAGTAGGTCTAACTTTTCAAGCTGCAACTTCGCTATTAAATCGACCTTAGACGTTTGGACAATATCTTTTATCAATCGCGTGCTTGTGAGGCCATTATGTCTGATTACATTTGAATGTGATTGCGAGTTCTCTACGAAAGCATTGTTCTGCGTTTTCATTCTAAATCTATATATACACTATCAAATTTGTGAACCTCATTAAAATCACGTTAAAGAGTATATACCTATGTATTTTATGTATACTTGGACCAACTATTGTTGCGAGCACTAACAAAGCCATTTATTAAAATAAACCGTTAACGTCTACCGCGTACACTTATTATATATTTCAGTCTGAAGTTAAATGAATCTGCACAGATATTATTTCATAATTATACACGTACACGTTGATCAATAATAAAGCCTACTTACAATTATTGTACACATATATTCCTACATAAACAGCTATTCCTTTCGCAAAAGTTATTATACACGCATGTGAGATGAATATGTATATTGTAACTATATATATAGGACACTATCAGAATAAGCCCGTATATATAAAATGACGCTGTGCAGTGCAGCAGCTCTTTGCTTTGAGAACGCCTACGGCAATGATATAGTTTATAATATCTCTTACACTGGCCCAGCGTTTTATTCTGACCTGGATATTTATATAGAACGTGCGTGTAAATATGAATGGCCAGTCGGATAAACGCACATCTCAGTCATTGAATTGCAAAATGCTGAACTTTTTTTTCTCTATAGGTAATATCGTACATTTAGTTTTTGCAGAAAGTGTCAATTCTCTCGCGCACATTGCAGCCAGGCTTAATTGATAAAACGGCGTTGAAAGTCCGTTGCTATGGACTTATTCATGCACATCATCATTTTATCATCCCGAGCGCGAACATCGGAATACACGATTCAGGGTAGTTCTTTACCCATTGTGTACCACGAGGAAAATCAGAACACGCGGTTGAAAAAGGTGCATTGTACATATATACCGGTTGCGCGATGTATTCCCTCTCTGTATACTAATTAACGTTGAACACACCTCGTTGAGCTGTAACCGAAAAGCTCTGGCGCAGTATATCCAGCCTGTATACAGCGAAGTGCAATCGATAATGCGCCTCCAACGCGCCAGAAATGTCTCATAATTAGTGTCATAGTAATTTGACAGTACGCGCCGAATAATTATACGCGCTTGAGTCGGTTATATATATATAACATATGCCGGAACGGTTCGCTGCACGTGACATAATCCGCGCGCGGTGTCGTTAACTCACGAGCGAATGCTCTATACGTTTCGATTTTGTGTCAATACAACTTGCAGCACGTTTTCCGTGCTTTTGCATGTATATGTATGTATACATGGAACGCCATATTGCAGCTACTTAGTTGCGTGCGCACTCGACGGACCGATCGTTTTATATACATGTATGTAATATATATAAATAAGTGTGTGTGTGCGTGCGTGTGTGTCACATGTAATTTCGCGCGCGCTCTCACGTACATATCTCATGCACAAGTCGGTACGAGAGATGGCAGCCTCAAAAGTGAGCGAAACTATGGCATTCGTGCGGCAGTACGTCTCCTTGCGGTCATCGCATCCCGCAATAATTGTTTTCGCAGACACGCCGACGACTGTATATAGACGTGAAAAATCTTCTCACTATACGTTGCGCAACACTGTCGTGCGGCACATGTGCGCTGGCTCCAATTTGTGCCTTCATTGACCTCATCAATACTTATTAGTTGAGCATATTGAGCCGACGAGAGAACCCCAGATTCCCTCACTCTCTCTCTCTCTCTCTCTCTCTCTGGCTAAGGCTTTGTGGAGTAAAAAATGCGCGCTTGATCTCTGACGACGACGGCAATTCATCGTCCACGTCAGTGCTAGGCCTGCGTGATATTTAAAGCGCTCGTACATTAAGTTGTTTTTGTCAAAATTTATCGCAGATAGGCCGTACCGTGTATAAAATAGTTGATGAGTTCTATAAGACTTCTGTTATTTTCCTGCATATTACTTTGTTGTTGCTTTTTTTTTTAATCGAAGTAATAAAAGAAGAATTTCGTCCAAAGTTGTCGATGGTTTTTGTGTTGCGCGAGACTGACTGAGATTGAAGAAGGGGATGCAAAAACTTTTAGCTAGCGGTTTTTGCATGTCTATATTACAAACGATTGACACTTCTTCTTTTCTACTGCGAAAGATTGTATTAATGCAAGAAATGCTTGAATATAGATTTTGTTTTTGTATAAAAACTCAATAAAATAAATTATTTAAAACTCTTACATATATAAATGTATGATGATTTCGAAACGCACACCACTCTGAAGGCTTAAGTGCAATTCAAGAAGAGTTACTGTGGTTAATATAGTCAATATTTGCATTTTCTTTTCATTTATGATTAGTTGGATCGAGTACTTCTTCGTTAAGCAACGATATAAATTTATGCCGTGTTTGCATCATGTGTATAAAATTCATTTTTATCTCGATATTACGAAAAATATATATCCTGGTAGAAAATCTTGTTTTCATTGGTAAATCGATGACGTAGATAGAGGCTGCCTATCGAATCCCATTCATTTACATTTTAATTTTTTTTTTTTTTCATTGCGTCAATCCGAATAGCGAATCTCCGCTTTATAAACATAGAAATAATAACGGACATTAAACAGATGACTGTAAGTGGGAATTTTCATATAGCTTTTCTTTATCAGCTATAATGGTTTGTTCGAGGAATTTTCCTTTTTTTTTCTCCGCGTCGCAGCTTAATCATTTTTCTAACGATAGTATAGCCTATTTCTCAAAAGCCATTTTCTGGTTCAACTAAAACGAAATTGCTTATTCTCGGATAACGAATGTGCAGCTTACACACGCATTACACACACATTCTATTGTATATCGAGAGAGATGTTTAGCTACTCGAATATTATCACACGCGAATATAATGATACATCTTCATTTCCAGCCACTGCTGGTTATATACAATGAGGAAGTTTGCGTGGCTCTTAACGAGCTTAAAGGATGACCTGTACAAATTGGAGGACATTTCCCAACTCATTGTCGTCTCGTTGACACCGAGCCCGACTTGATACTACCGTTTACTTACTTGCACGGCTATAATGGACTGCGTAAACAGCGAGTTCTCGTCGTCGTCGTTTCGCGCATCGATTACCGCAACAAAATCACCCGAGCTGTTTACAGTCTACCATATATTCCCCACGCGCACACAATGCGGTTTGTCGCGGTTTATCATCGCTCCTAAAATTCATTCCCATTCGATAAACTGCATTACACGTTGTAAACTGTCGTGTATATATATATATATATATATTTATACGCAGCTGCCGCCGCTCCGATAGGTGTGCAGTTGTAAAACACGAGTCTACAAACACTTTACCTTCCTTTTTTTTCTTCTCTCGTAGTCTCGTTGACAAGCGCGCGTGCGAGACGGACAGAGATAATAGAGAGAGAGAGAAATAAAAGGCTGATGATGATGCCAGAAATCGTCATTTGCCACGTGTGTCAAGATGCGTCATCGCGTATCTCGGCGCGATTCTAGGTATATAGGTAGCGATTCTCTTTCTTTTTTTGCCAATATAATAGATGCGTATGTATTATAATCTCGGCGACTTTGTGCCGACGATCATTTCTTTTTTTTTTCTCCGACGCTGCAGCTGAATTTTTTTGCTCGAACGCTTTTTAGATTTGTAGATATCGCTGCTTCATAACGACATTTCGCGTAGTGAAGTTGCCGAAAAATCTATATGAACATTGGATGAACATTGGTTTCGTTTACTCCTACCTCTTGCAGCCGTGGCGCAAAATGAATTTAACGCGCTTCTCGAAAAAAAAAAAAGATTCGAATCCTGACGAAATTAGCAATTTCATTTTATTGATTGTGTTCGGTTTACGCGTGCGTGTGCAGTGTGTGTGTCCATGGCTATATATTGGACTGCCTGCGACCTTGCTATGCGCAATATTTTACAACAAATACGCCGCCGCAACACACAAAGTTGAGAAGAAGACGCGTATATGTATATTTAGGTATATATGTATAACACACCCAAGGTGTGTATAAGATAAAGAAAAATATATATTGCACGCAGCAGCGTTTCGACACCGAGCGCTGGAATCTTTCCCAATAAAGCCTAATATGCAGGCGTGCAGCAGCGGACCAGCTTTGTTTTTTCTTCGCGTACATAATAAGTCATAATCGTATAGAGGCAGCTCCGAATCAACGGTACCTATCTGTATATATAAGAGAGAAGTGAGATAAATGTCATTTTCTCAGCCGCAACTGGAATACTCGGTTCATTTCTACATTTGCCATATTGCAAGCGCAAAACAATGCGGCCGAGAGAGAAAAAGGCTCGGAAAAAGGCAAAAACGAGGCATTACGGATCATGCACGGTATACGTACGGAGTCTGTGCGCGTATACCGCTGCAGCGGTGAGCAGCTGATTGTGCGTTCGTTAAGCTGCCACGTGCACCTACAGCTGAGAGATATTCTAACGACGTTAAATAATACATAACATACGTGCAGACCTAATGTGTAATGCGAGGGACTGAACTTGCTCTATACGCATTCGTATGGCATTACAGATATACAGAACGAATTGTCGATGTCCGCGCGGTGAAGCGTCGGTGTGTGTATATATACAAGTTATAATGTACGACCGCGTGTGCACGAATGCGACCATGTTGGCGTTTATTTATTTCGTCATCGAGAAAGAGCATATATAGGTACTTGTATCTCGCGCCCTTGCGGTCATGTGTACAATATAGAGAGTCCTTGAGACGCGTTCTCCTATGCGAGCTTTTCGTGCGCGGTTACGCTGTTTTAGATCATCCGCGCGCGGCTCCAGTGCTCTCTTGGCAATTAAAATTTGCTCCAGCTGTCGATGAATTCGCGAGCAAAAGTTCTATATATATATATGTAGTGCAGCACGCGGGAGGAAGAGCAATAGGTATAGTCGTGAAAATGCTCGAGACAGTCGATCGTGTGACAGAGAGCCAACAGCTCACAGTCATAACAGATATATCCTAATGCTTTGAGTTGTTTGCGCCATCGCGCCGCTCTTTATAAGTACGCGGCTCTCGCGAATCTACATACATATATTTATTGCATACGTACACGCGCGGCTCTATATCGCCGTGGAAGAAGATAAGGAATAATATTATAATGGAGGCTCGATCATGTAAACAAATAAGCGTCTGCGGGTATGTGCGCGCCTTATATATTGCGAAACTCGCGTCGGGCATGTAAGTATGTTATGTGTCGGTGCCGTGGATTTTTTTTTTTTTTTTTTTTTTTTTTATCGAGCGCCGCTCGCGATGACTACGGTTGGGAAACTGATCGAGCTGAGTGACAAAGAGAGAGAGAGAGAGAGAGAGAGAGAAGAAACGCGAGTTGGCGTGTAGCAGGCGCATCACGGAACGCTTAAAAACAAAAATCGATGCGCGATTATATATATTGCTGTTGTACATGTGAATGAGGCGTGAAAAAATAAACTTGTTGAGAATGTCCGATGTATATATCGCCTTATCGTTTATTCTCGGGCGTGATTTCTTCGTTCTGACGTTCGAATAATCAGTTTAACTATATATATATGAACTCGCGCCCGCGAGTAAGGACCTCAGACGCACATTCGTCAGCTCGGTCCGTATAGCGACATTTGCTTCCATTAGGTTATATCCGCAACAGCAGCAGCAGCAGCAGCAGCAGCAGCAACAGTCGCATTCTTGCCCTATCTTTGTTTGCTACGTTTCATTCGCGGAGTACCGGCCGTGTACAGTTGATAAAAGGAAATTGCGCTGGACGTGGCGTCGCGGGGCGTAATTTCATTAATGTTTCCATTTCTACTACTCCATCTCTCTCGCTCTTTCTCCCGCGGATCGAATTCTTCGAAAGTAATTAAATTGCAATAAAGCGTGACTTATATAGCTGGAGCGATTCGTGCGTAAAGCCTCCCAATGTATTCCAACGTCAAATACCACGGGTTATATTGTACAAACGTATAATAAAGATTCGAAAATAAGATAAATTATATAGACTTATGAAATAATACGCACAACGCCGCACCGGATAGTTTTCGAATAGATTTTGTGGCGAACGCAATTCAAAGGAAAGAGTTAAAAACTGTTTTTCAATTGTGCACCTTAGAAGAAGGAAACGTATAACTTTACGCGAACCTGCACCATTAATTCGTTATGCGCTCAGTTTGAAAATGAAATGGAACGCTTACTTTTGTACCTATTGCGACGATAATTGCGGCGATTTAAATAAATGCATCGTTTTTGTTCGAACGAGTTGCAGTTGTAGTAATATTGCAAGGTGAAAGAGCGGTTGAAAATGCTTAGTTATAAAAAAATATTGATTTACATTATTTGTCAGTCGAGTGGAAACGATATCGGAGTCTCGAGATAGAGTAGTACAGTTAACGTCCACGGAATATTCACTCGGACATTTTTGCTAACACACACACACACACACACACACACACACACATATATATATATATACATGTATCATCTTTGCTCTTGTGCAAATTGAAGAATGTGCTTAAAGACTGCGCTCCTTTGCGTGATCAATTATTTTTCATTACTCAATCTTTTTGTGCACGCACTTTTGTCATATATAAAGAGAGCGATTAAAAGATTCAATTGCATGCCGCGCGAATGCCAGAATTAATGACTAATCGTTATAAAGTTGAATTTTTGACTTATCGCAATGGCAAAGCAATTATTAGATTGCCGCTTATATACTACTGTGCAGCTGGGAAAAGAATAATTTGAAAAATTCTCACGTTCAAAGTTATGTGGCGTACTTATAACAGCTGAACAAATTATGCAAGCTGACGCTGATCACGCGACTGTATGTGTGTGTAAATAATTTGCGCTAAAAGAATTCGCGCCTTGCGCTTATACGAGGAGATTCGTCGGATGAAAATCTTTGGATATATTTCGGTTTACTTTTAATGAATGTTTATTAGCATATTTTCAATTATTATTCTATAATGCATAAATTGAATAATTTTCTCATAAACAATCTTTATAGTTTATTGTATAATAGTGATTAAGAAGGAGCGTAAACATTATCAAATTTTTACAGTTTATTTTCTATATGAATTTATTCTTTTGATTTTTTTAAAAATAAAATCGTGATAAAGTCCCTTTCATTGCTGCGAGTCATTGGTAAGTTAAAGAAATCGAAGGTTCTCTTGACACTTAAAAAATCAACTTTAATTTATTCATTGCGCATTTTATTCATTCACATCATATTTTAATCAATTATCTTTACATATATTGACTTTTCTATATATTAGGTAGGAAATATTTTTAGCGATAAATAAAATAAGTTACTCTTTCAATTTATCATGGCGAGGAACAATGATTTGAATAATATTTTATATAAGAAATCTAATCCAATGACTTGAAAATCAAAGTATAGTTAGTGCACTTAAATAAAAATATTTACCTAGTTTATAGTCTTATTCTTAAAAGTCTGTTCATATCACACGCATATAAGTTTGAGATAAATAGTAACTTATATATGTACTACAAGTAGTACACGGAAATTCCAAGTTATACGTAAAGAAAAACTTTCAAGTTTCGTGCATATATTCTCGCAAACTTTTAGAATGTACGATGCTTATTTTCCCAGCACATTAGATTAATCTTATTGAAGCTCCAACAAAGTTGTTGTTTTAAAAAAGTATAAGAAGCGAGATTTAGTAACATCGGGCTCGACATTTCTATTAGCAAAATTTTTTACAATACATATTATCTTGCATGAGCTTTGCTCGATTCGACTACATAATAAAATTTTCTTTCTGATTATATCTAAGATGAGAGTAAACACATTTTGCTAAGAGTCTTCACTATATAAATATAAGTGCAGTTAAAAAAGTCATATTTTCTCAAGACAAGCTTAATATTGATTTTTTAGAGTGAATTCTTAGAGGTTGCAGTAACGTATTATATGTACAGAAGATGCAGGAATGAAAAAAGCAAAAAAAGCTCACGACGCAAAAGATTCGTAATAAAGTAATAATAGAAGCTCAGGGCATTATTAAATTTGTCACTCGTAAAAAGTACTCGCCGACACACCTTCGTAGTCCCCCAAATGTGTCCTAAAAAGGGAGGGGAGTGGTAAAGATGGTAAAGAAATGAAGTATAACGAAGCATTTATTTTGCACATTCCAGCCTGTCCGGACGAATCGAAGAAGATGCTGGTGATCCTGAATCCAAAGTCAGGGCCGGGCCGAGGCCGCGAGAGCTTCCAGAGGCGAGTCCATCCGGTGTTCGCCGAGGCCGAGATACCCTACGACGTCTTCATCACCCGGCACTCGAATTACGCCCGGGACTTTTTGCGCAGTCGCGATCTCGAGCAGTGGTCCGGCATCGTCCTCGTCGGCGGCGATGGTATCGTCTTCGAGGCGATCAATGGACTGCTCTCGAGGCCCGATTGGGAGACCAGCTTGAAGGCGATGCCGATCGCTGTGATACCCTGTGGTTCCGGCAACGGACTCGCCAAGTCCATCGCCTTCTCCAAACAGTCAGTATTTTAATATTCAAAATGCTGTTTTCCGAGTTTTTACTAGCAAGCCCGCGTGGAGCTGTTAAACTTCTTTTGAATCTAATTCTCCCTCTTATTTTTTTAATTAACGAAAGCAATGTATTTGTAAAACACTTTTGATCTTTTTTTAAGTATTATACCGCTTACGTAAAAATTGATAAAACTTAATTTGCGCACGGCAAAAAGTGTATTGTACCTATCTAGAAATAATTGATACTATGGAATCTTTTTACTCGTTGGCATGCAATTCAATCAACTTAATTTTATATCGCCGCATTCATGCCATTTATAGTGTACATAAACGTATAGTATAGTGTACTAAATCTTTTAACTTTAATTAAATGAACACATGCTGATAAAATACTGAAACTTGAGATATTTACAAGGCTATTCCAGGCTATCTATGTCCAGTCGATTTTCAATTCGTGTTATTTTCCATTGGTGAAACCTTAAAAAAATTAATTAAAATTTCTGGCAACGGATAGGAAAATTAATACTTGATAAAGAACAGTCGGATAAAATTGGCCGGCTTCATAGAGACTGAAAAGTTGAAATTACTAAAGCATTTATATGTCCGCAGAATACTGCGGTTACGCCAACTCCGCACAAAATATATCTTAAACTTTTCATCTATAGTAGCCAGCTTAATGGTACTAGTTTTTTATCTCCCCCCCCCCCCTCCTACCCCTATTGCTTTATTCTTTATTTAATTCTATAATAAATCAATAAAATTATTTCGCCTAACTTACGCGAAATAAGTACTATTGTCACCTATAGTGTGTTATGTTCTTTTAAGATAATACTTGTATCGAATCACTATTCTTTTACAATGAATTTTATAGGTCTGAAACTTTTAATGACAAGTTCAGACAAGAAGATCGTTTAATTCCTATTAAGCTTTAATACTATCAATGATAACTTTTTAGTTCGAAATTATCTTTGATATAATTGATGTACGATTGTAATGATACACGAGTTTTCCTGAACGTATACATACGCACTTGTAACTTTTGGTCTTCAAAAGCTCGATCCAGATTTTACTTCATCGACTGAATAAAATGAATTCTCGATTCCCCTCAAAACGACGAATATCTCAGCCACAATCGCGTGTATATATGCCATCGTTTATTGTGGTTTTGAAACTTCGATTTAAATGTACAAATATAATGATCATCTATTCAATCAACTATTGCTCTTTCGTATATATATATATATATATACATATCATCATATCTGAAATCCTGCCTCGCGCACGTCTCGTGCCACATTTGTCATTATCGCATTTTGGGATATGTATTTACTATGCACAATGCAAATCCGTAAAGGAGTAAGCCGCGCGGAGAAAGGGAAATTCTTGAATTTTAAACAATCCATATTTTTGCCGAGCTCCTCGAGCTGTCACCGTTGATTATATACATATCCTTAATATGGGATATCATAATGGCGCATCCATGTGTAATATATATATACCCAAACCACGTTGAAAAAGCACTCGTCTGCAGGATGGATCTCGCATATGACCGCTCTGTACACGACTGCACATATACGAACAAATCGAATGTCAGAGTTCAAGAGGTGCACACCGACAACGGAGAGATTCCGTGCGCAGGCCCACGATCACTTGAAACCGATAATTCACAATGAATCTTGTACATATTTGAAGCGAACGTTGGCAAACAAATTTTAATACAGCGAATGACTCAAATTTATTTAATTTATTTTATTTTACACTTAATTTACCAGTATAAACACACACACACACACACACACACACACACATACACACTTATTGACGAAGCTGCGAGGCCCCTTTTCCCGAGTCCCAATAACTGAAGGAGGCAATTGATTATCCTATACACCGTTGCAGGGAGCCGTTCGACCATAATCCCGTCCTAATAAGCAGCCTGGCGGTGGTGAGGCGCAAGCTCAACCAGATGGACCTGGTGCGCATCGAGACGCGCAAGCAGACGGTATTCTCCTTCCTCTCGGTCGGCTGGGGTCTACTCGCCGACATCGACATAGAGAGCGAGAGACTGCGGGCCATCGGTGGACAGCGCTTCACCATCTGGAGCGTCGCCAGACTGATAGGCTTGAGGACCTACAAAGGCGCCGTCTCCTATCTGCCCTGTGACTACGCCGCCGACGTCACGAGCAACGGACGACTCAAGCGCAACGGCGAGGCTCGCATCAGCCACTCCAAGAGCTACGGCGACGATCTAGACAGGTACTTATACATATGTACCTATACGGCTATACCTATACATATAGATCCATTGGCTTGATTGCGCCTGACGATTATCGCGCTTGTTTTAACTCGTGCGCGGGCCGCGAATTTATTTACCGGGGGACCAAGTACCGCGCGATCCAGTCATAACTTAAAACTATTCTTTTCTCTATTTTACGATATAATCCATAAGAATAAGGTATTTCATAAGTTTCTTTTTACGCATTTAGCGCGTGCATTTTTTATTTTTCAAATTTTCAATATACATATCGCTGTGGGAATCGCTTGCAAGTTTTATCTCGTAAATCTACAAGTATAGGTAGAAAAAATTGAAAACTATTTCAACAACTGAATGTACTTGCATATCCTCCGAATAGCAATTTAGTCAAGGGCCTCAATTTGACAAATTGAAAATCAACTTGAACTCTTGCAACATTTTAAAAGTTTCACGAGTTGTCGACTAATACGGGCGCAGAATACCGTATATAGGTACGCTGTTGGCATCCTCCTGCAGGTTCAACAAGTTTTTGAGGTCACGCCGCGATTGCCAGCTTCGTATCAAATTATCAAAATTCAAAGAGCTGATTCTTACAAGAGTGCTAATGAAGCATGCAACAGTTGATATATAACGAACGGAATAAATCTAACCGTATAATATATATATAGGCATATTCGTAAATCACTTTTCAATGCTCAAATGTGAATTTCATCGGAACTACGAAAGATCGAGCGGCAAGCGATAGGATAGAATCGATACATCTTGTTCAGCACGAAAAATTCCCGCACGGCTTTCATCGATCTTAAAAGACAATCTGAACGGATATAAGTTAAAAATTATGTTAAGCCTGAATTTGTGAATTTGAGGTTGAAACTGCAGGTTCGATTTCAAAGTATTGCAATGTTCTTTACAGATACACCAGCGAAATCCGCGAATCGAGGAGCTACGAGGGTGTGTTCGGTGCGGAGGAGGTTGGCTACGAGCCGAGACGCATCGATAATGACGCCGGCGAGGAGGAGGACGAGGAGGACGCGGACTTTGAGGATAATCAGATAATCACGCAGGCGCTGACGCTCGAGACCGAGACTACCATGTCCTCGACGACGACGCTCGGCGGAAGGCGCAGATGCGACAGCTTTTACTCGGCCAAATCGCGCAAGTCCACGTACTTCAGCACGGGCTCAGGCTCCATCTCGAGTACTTATCACAGCGTCGAGGACGTCGACAGTCCCAACTCAAGTGCGCTACTTTCTTCATTCTTTCAACCTATAAATTCCAGCTCTCTAATAGGGCTTACTTTTTTTACCTCTTCTTTGCCTTTTTTTTCTTTTCTTTTTTTTTTTTTTGCTTATCAGCGAAATTTTTCCCGATCCGCGCACTCGATCGCTTTATTTGTTCCCCCCACGCGTCCTACTTCGGTCAGCTTCGATTGCAAAAATTGCGGTCTGTATTGTTTACAAAACACGGAATCTTAATTGTTTATTGCTATCATTATTTATCAAATGACAAATTTTCAAGAATACTTAAATTAGATCAATTTGCACTTAGCTTAGAAAAAATGTTCCCGTGTCGAAATTTGATGAGAAATCTAAGACGGGGACGAATTTTACCCTCGATCCCGTCAAATTCCTAAATTTTCCATAAGATAGTGTTTTTAGGTGGTTCCTATCGGAATTCCCTATATGTTTTTTCCACAACGGTTTTACTATCAATAATTTTTAGTATAAATATTTATTACAGTTCTTTTTTAAATATAATTATTTGAATATTGGTTTCTTTTACAGATCTAGATAGTAATAGCGCTAGAAACAATATTGTATACGGACCGCCATCAACACTACCTGCTCTTACGACAAAAGTTCCCAGTTCGTGGACTAAGATTGAAGGTAATTAAAATTCCAGGCCTAATCACTATTATTAGCTAATGCATGCTTGTGTGAATGTGTACATATTAAGAAATGAAAATATTTGTGAATAGGTGAATTCGTCATGGTACAGGCTGCTTATCAATCGCATTTAGGACAAGATTGTTACTTTGCCCCTCGGGCGAAACTCGCCGATGGTATTATTTGGCTTTTGATCATTAGGGCAGGAATTAGCCGGACGAACTTGTTACAGGTACGTTTTGTAATCACCTTTGATTTGTACACCCAATTGTCAAGCAATAATCTTAAGCAGATTATTATATTGTAAATGCATGAAACTAAAATGTTATTTTACTCATAATAAATGAAATGTTAGTATTGAATTTAATAGTTTGCTCACTGAGAAAATTGTCGCAAAATTACAGTTCCTATTGGGATTGAGCACGGGTGCACATTTATCATGTCCGGGTGTTGAAATGATACCCGTGCAAGCCTTCAGGATCGAGCCAGCTGAAGATTCAACCGGTCTGCTAACCGTCGACGGCGAGAAGGTCGACTACGGGCCGCTCCAGGGCGAGATATTCTCCTCTATCGCAACTGTTATGTGCCCTTGACCATTGACACTGCGCGCGTTAATGATTGAACAAAGAACGATCGTTGTGCTTTAAAAAACGGTCTAAACGCGATAAACTTGTCGTTTATCGCGCAGACTACCATAAGCCGAGCCAAATGATATAACAAAATAATTTACTGATTTTTTCCTATCTGTTGATTAGTATATAAGTAGTGTACGATAGTTAGAAGAAAAGAATGAAGATGAAAAATTTAAGAGAATCCAAGAGTTACCCGGTTCGAAAATTTTATTAAATAAAAGTATTTTTCTCTTATCAAGACTCGATGTTTTCGACTTTCAACTTTTACAATAAATTCTGTAATTTGTTTATTTTAGATTATCTAGTTTATATCTAATACTCATAAATTATAATTACAATTCGTCAATCTAACAGTATCATTTTATTTAAAAAGAGTTGGATCAAAATGAGAAATAAACATTTTTAATGAAATTTTCGAACTGTAGTTGTAATATATTTGTGCCATCGTCGGCATAAAGGTATACCATAATAGTCGAAAATTTGAACTTTGTACATGCCAATCAATGCATTTCTCTGTAAAAAGAGACAGAAATCCATTTAGATTATATTAGATTATTAAGGACATTTTTGAATTTCGAATTCTTATTATATAAATACGTCTCCTAGCCATTGCTTATTTGGCACAAATCAAGATCTTCTGTGATGTTAAGTCGAAATTAAAATTATGAATATTTTTATGCGATTCATTTTTACATGTAGGAGCTTAATAAATTGTAAGTCAATTTTAATGAGAGCATAAAATGTTAATCATTTGATACATGGTGTTTTGTTATATCTTCTTCAAAGACCGAGACATTAAAATTAGGCAATAGGGCTTACACTTATAGCAAGCTTAAGATTTATAGTTATTTAAGCTAGTGGATAACAATCTTTTCTGGCACACAATCATTATATCTGAGAAAATTGTTAACGTTATATAATGTATCAATTTTTTATACCTGAAATTGTAATATATATATATATATATATATATCTATATATATGTATTTTGAGAGGGAGATGATGGGAATTGAAAAATAATTGATACACATTTGTTTATTGAAAATGTTAACTATATTTCTTCCAAAATTGCTTTATTGTATAATTTGATATTTGCCATCGTATGTTGTACAACGGTTAAAAATAATACATAACAGATTTTATTTGAAAAATTCTACGCTTTGTAATTATATTTTAAAAATTAAAAAAAAACGTTATTTACATGATTTATGCAATTATTTTATAGTATTGGCTTACTTATAAAAAATTCTTATTTTATGCAGTAGTTATATAAAAGATAACATTACTTTATGCATAAACAAATAGTAAGCTGATAATTACTATAATGTTTATTGAAAATGGAAAAACAGCTTTATGTTTTATGAAGGTACATTCATACATTAAAAAGTGTAACGAATTTTAAGCCTTTCGAATTTAAAATCGATAAATATTCAAATTATACTAATAAGTTTCTTCTAAAATTGATCTCGGTAAAAAGTCTGCCTTTTTTAAATTCATTGGTGGATGCCAAGCTTAAAAATTAATTCGTTAACCTAAGCGAATCTATATTTGCTAGCAAACCTTTAACATCATCCTGAATCTGATCAGATGTACTGGAAAGTGAGAGTCGTGAGCAAAATGCACTCAATGCTTCAACTTGTTCTTGCGTATCTTTTTCTTTTTGTAGGTAGGCCAATAGCATGCCGATAATGTTTTGAACTTCACTTTTGACGCGATTCATATCTGAGCCTTTACAGTTTTGCAATTTTCGTAGTTTCGTTTGCGCCAATTGCAAAGGATTATGGCCAAGGAAATCTGAGGAAAGTACATCTGCTCCTGCTTTTAGTAAAAGAGTTACTACCGATATTTGGTTTGTTGTTGCGGCTAAGTGCAAAGGTGTATTACCGATGCAGTCTCGTCGATTGGGATCAGCTCCATATGTGAGAAGAAGCCTTACCATAGCTGTATAGCCTCTAAAAAGATAAATACTGATTAGAAACTTATATGAAATTGAATATTTTCTAATGATACCCCCTCGCATAACCGATTCAGCCGAATACATTTCTTAGGTATCTCTAAATATAAATTATATAAAAAATATGATTATATAAAAAATTAAAAATTTTGATCTTATTCTAAAAAGTTTATCTAATACGGAAATTCTTACAATTCAATTAACGATACTATTTATAGTGCATAAATGAAAAGTGTATTTTTCTATACATCATTGTAAAGTATTAGTTTAGTATTTTATTTCAATGTTTATGGAATAAAAATATATTCTTAAAGAATTATACCTAGGCAAGGCACTAATTATACACTAATTTTTAAAAAATTATAAAATTATATTAATTAAAAAATGTGAAAATTGATTATGTAACATATTTTAAAATCTTACTTTAAATTTTGATTTATGTATTCCAGCATATTAATACTTATAGTTCAATAATTTTTTTCAATTTGAATCATAAAATGATTAAAATTTTGTTATAATTTCTTTTCCCTTATATGTAAATGAACATGAAATGATTATGAAGGACAAAATTTTCAACTACCTACTTATCATTAGCCATTAGCTTGTAACTAATGCAGCTTATTGCTTAGGCAATTATATATTTTGTACATACACAGCAATTTCTGTTCACAATTAAGTTAATAAAAAATTTTTTTCTAGCATTCTAATAGATATAAATACAAGATTTTGTAAAACAATATGAAAAAAGAAAATACCTGCAGGATAAACTGATAAAGATCTTTCTATCAGTCTTACAGTCTAATTAATATTCATGGGCAATCGGATTGCCCTTGATTACAATCACCCCCAAAGAATCTGAAATAAACTTATATTTACCTGCAGGATGCCATATGCAATGGAGATCGTGCTTTATGATCGCCATTATTAGGTGAAACTCCTAAATCTAATAATCGTTGTGCCATTTCAATGTTATTGGATGTTGCAGCTAATCGCAATTTCCGTTCATACCGTTCAGTTTTAAATTCATTGAATAGGTTTTCCAATTGCCTGGGCTTTTTAAAAAAAGGGTACGTGGATTTTATTTTTCCAAAGTATGATTCTATTAAAGTAATTTTATATTCTTTTAATATATCATGTAAAATTTTCTTTAATTATGTTTAATATGTTAATGAGAACTTACTTTTTTGCATAGGAGGTATTTGAAATTCAAAAGACTGTAACAAAAACCAAATTTCTAATCTAAATAAAAGTATAAAATTTAAAGCTAATTAAAATAATACTAAATTTATGAAAGAATAATTTAACATGATTAAATATAAATATAAAGTATTGAAGTCAATTTTTATTATTGCAAAACTTTTGTTTCGTAAATTCAATTTTTTGGTAACTTCATTTTTTGAATTTTGAATGTAGTAACAGGCATTACCTACATTGCAGATACCATTTTACTCTGTGAACTTTTGTGTTAAACCAACTTTTGATCTAGAAGCATCTTCTACTTATTACAAAAAATGCATCTCTAAATCCAAAATTTTATTCCGTAAGAAATTTACTGACTTATAATTATATTCATTATATATATAATAATTATATTCACTAAAAGTATGAAACCATAGTATCAATACATGGTATTTCATTAAATGTAATACTATAAATAAATTTTTATAACTAAATAATTTTTTTGTTCTCTGCTTTTAACTATGCTTTATTCAGCATAAAATATACTTAATTTTTTTTTTATTGTACTCAATTTTATTACTAGATACTAAAAAATTTTAGTCCACAATTTAAAAGATTATTCATAAAATATTTCAAATCATGATACAAGTTATTTCATTATACTAGTTATTTTTTTCATCAATAAAGAAATCAGAGAAAATTATTTCTGACTTACATCTACACTATAAATAAAATTATTTTATATGTTGCACTATTATATTATGTTATTATGTTGCTCTCCAATAAAAAAAAAACAAAATTTTACCTTATCATTAGATGACAAAAGACTTATCGAAACATCTGATCCATTGTTAAATGTATTGAGATTAATCAAACTGTTATTTGGTATATTCAAACTCATATCTGTATTCTCTGATGCCCTCTGATACCTTCTCAACTCTGATGCACTTGGTAATGAGTCATCAAAGTTAAAACTACCTCGTGGTACAATATTATATGTGAAACTTATTAATGACTTTTCATTTATTGCAGATATAACTTCATTTTCATTATTAACACTAGATTGTATTAGGCTACAAGGTCCAACAGAAGTTGTAGCAATACGATTATCATGTTGAGTGACAGAACTGTCATTCGAGTCATTTCCAGTTTCCACTCCTGAGTCTGTAGAATTTATTGTGATTAATAAACAACTTCATTAGAAATATTTATAACAAGTCTATAAATATTTCATGAAATATATGTAAATGATACTGCCATTCATCATACAACGTTATAAATCGTTAAACTTTTTACGTGTACGTACGAACAATATATAAATGTTTCTGGAAATAAGTACCTGTATCTTCATTTTCATGAAATATTTAGTTCAACGATCTTGTGAAAGAAAATATATATGCACATTACCCATTTTTGTTTATTCGAAGCTACTGCTAACCGTATTTCAACATCTGCGATTAGTATATGACATTTTTCATCATAAGGTGGGAAAACAAAACACAATCCCACTATCGTTTTCGGAGCTTATACGAATACTGTAAGGTCAAATGTACTTATTCTTTCAGTCTGCAATGTTTTCTCTCGCCCCCCTTAGGATAGCTA
>UELU01146658.1:32534-62898 GCA_900490025.1 Megastigmus dorsalis | reverse complement strand
CCCCGCCTCTTACTCCGCGACGCCATTGTCAATAAAAGGCGCGCCGCAACACCGCCTTCGAGCGTCGCTCGAGAGAGACTAGATCCCAAAAGTGTGCACATCTCGGTATACATATAGATATGTGTGTGCGCGCGCGCGTGTGTGTGTGTGTGTGTGTGTGTGTGTGTGTGTAAGTGCGTGTACGAGGTAGCTGCTGCTGCGCGACTAGCGGATGGGAAGTCTAATCGGCTCGAACCAATGAGGGAACATCGATTTGCGGGCGCGGAGCCTCGTTAGCCATGCCGACCCAAGCGACGATCCTCCTCTCCGCGTCTTACAGCCATGCCACCGAACTACCCCCGTTTCTGCGTCGTCGTCTTCATGTAAACGCGACGAACTACACACTCTCCTTCGAGGACTACTACTACCTGTATATATTTATATATACCGTCGCCCCCCTTTAGAGCGCGTGTGTGCGCGAGTAACGTCAAGGATCGTTGTAAACGAGGACGCAGTCATCGTGAGTTGGCGGTTGACGACGACTACGACGTCGGGAATGTTTGTTTTCATTTCGCACGGCGTGACACGTGTATTGACACTCTCTTGCAAGAGAAAGAGAAGAGAGAGGGAGAGAGAGTGGGAGAGAAGCCAACAGAGATAGACGGGTAAATAGCAAATGAGACTAAGAGATGTAGATTGAAAGGGACATGCGAGAGCGAAGTAAGGGATTAGGACTGAATAATTTGTTTATTTGTTTATATCAGACGTTGGCTAAACACGCAGCACTTAGGAACGGATGCCATTGGCGTTCAACTTCTGTTTTTAGTAGCTATACTGTGAGACAGAGACAGAGGACAAAAGCGTCGGCGAATTGGAGTGTTGGGAAACAAAGTCTATGTATTTAAAGCTTGATTAAAATTTTTCTTTGGTCGAAAATGCTTTAGAGGGCGTTTGAAAAGATTTCAGATGCCATTCAAGTCTTTTAGGGCTGGATTATAATTCACCAAAGAGATATAATGAAATTTCACATGATCCCGCATCGGTACATGCACCCAGTTTCAAAAGCTACTTATACCGATAAGTGCGTTTGAATTTTTAAAGCATTTTCGAGGGAATTTGACCCAGTTGAAGATGGACGGAAAAATTTCGAAAGTTAAATGTGGGTAAGAATTTTAATTTTTATTAGGTTAGTATGAAATTCTACATTTGAACCTCTTCTTATATGCATCTACTTCTAATGGAAGAAAATTAGTTTTTTTTTATAAATATAATGTTAGTTAACTAAGCTGCAATATTTTCGTCCACTTAAATCTTCTTAGTAGTATTTTTCATTATTATATTTCAAATCATTTTTGTTGTAGAGATGAAATTGTAAAATTAATATTCTTTTCTGGTTTATAAAAGATTAATTAAATGAATATTTTTCATCAATAAATCCGATTCATATTGGTAGATTTGCGTCTACAGAAACTAGTTTTACCTATTATTATTATTTATTTTTTCATCAATGACGTCGCAATCATAATTTAAAAGTGTGTACACGTTTATGTACAAATGCAAGAAGAGGATAATGAAATTTTAAACATTACAAAAGATGTTTTTATTATAAATATTGATTATACATAAGTGTGGTATCATTAATTGAATAAAGTAATTGTGAAATATGATTTCAACGTTTTTTTTTTAAAGTTAAATGTACTTTTTAGTTTTTTAGTTTATTAGCTTTTTAGTTTTTAATACTTGAAAATTTATTTGAAAGATGCATTAAAATCATAGAATTAAAATAGGTTGGTTAGAACTCTAAAATATTTTTATAAATAAATAAAAGTAAATGAAACGTGATATTCAACCTAAAATGAAAATATGAAAAATACAGAAATATTGACCTTTTATTCGAGAAGAATATTATTGCTTTAAAAAATATTTTTGAATTAGAAAAAAGCCAAATAAATAGTGTGTAAGAAGTAAAAAAATATTCTAATACAGTTAATTAAATGTTGACGCAAGATTGCGATTAGCTACAACAGTCCGTTTTCGTAAAACTCATATCATTAAAGATTTTTGTACAGTTTCGAAATTCTGGAATAACTCACATGGAAATAGGTACATTAATAAATTGAAAAGAACATTAACTATAACATTATTGAATTTAATTATCGAATACCCAATGTTTGAAACAACTTTAAATGTAAAAACATTTTATAGAATGATCGAACTGCTTTCGGTAATCGAAATATCGCAAAAAAAGCGAACTGCGCACGTGCTCCGGCAAACTCTAATCCTTTAAAACATAGCAGGGAACGAGGGAGTGAGATTTTGAAGCGAGACGAACGAGAAATAGTTTCAAATGCCTCGAAACTTTCTCAGAGTCCGGGGAATATTCGAAAAGGGGGAGGCGAAAAGAAAGGCGCTCCAAAGTCAAACAAGCTTTGCAACGGCTCTATTATTGTAATGAGTAAGCGACTAAGTCGAATGGAGGTATGAGAGAGGAGAGGGGAAAAGTGAGTCTATAGCGAAGGGCGAGAGAGGGAGAGAGAGAGAGAGCCCGTCCAAATTACTTCTCGAACTGCTGCTCTGAGGCTTGTCAGACAAGTCGCGGCCAAACACGACGACGAACAGCTCGACACTCCTGTGCGCCATAGCTTCGCTGGCTTGGCAGGGCTGCAGCCAGAGACTATGAGAGTCGACTCTCTCTCTCTCTCTCTCTCCTCTCTCTTGCGCGCGAGCGCGCGCCCCGCGTCAATCTGTTTAAATAAACTCCCAGCCGCGCGCCGGCAATTTAGACGAAGCGAATTACAGCCCCTTCACCGAGGGACGGATGAATTCCTCGCTTTCCTGCGCCTATACGCTCTCGCTGCTGATGCAGTTTTCCTGCTACACATAGGTCCCGATATCGATCGTTAATTCTGCAGTCCAGCCTTTATTCTGCCCCCCCTTGTCTCTATCTCTCTCTCTCTGTCTCGCGCGCGCGCGCTTACTTTGCCCATTTGCAACGAAAAGGAGTATTAGCGCCGTACCTCATATGTATTCAATACATATGAGGTACGGTGAGATTACAGTGAAACCTTCGCTTTACCTCGTTTAAAGTGAGCTGTTCTTGTGTGAGGAGTATCAAGAAGCGGTCTTTACCCCGAGGCTCTCTCTCTCTCTCTATCTCGTTGTTCTATGGTCTCCCCTGCTTTCATCTCTTCGCAGCGTCTCGTGTAGACTTGCGCTCGTCTTATACGCCCGCCACGCATGAATACGCGTGTACACTGTACACACGCTTCTGCCAGACAAGCTCGAGATTGTCATTATTTGGATCTCTATGTCATGGTGGGGTGAAACTGTTGAATTTTCAAACATTATGTCCGATGAAAAAAAGTTCGCGAATAAATGAGAATCAAATGAATAAGAACCCTACTCATTTTATTGGCCTGTTGGAATTATAAGGTACTTAAGCATATGTTTCCCATAAAATGAGGATGCGCTGATTCGGTCAGGTGCACATTAGATTGATGCTGTGTGCATTGATTTTGCGTACTGCTAATATGTATTAATACGATCGTCAAAATTCAGACATCATCGTAAAATAAGTTTAGTGTAACCCTATAACTACTACCGTGCACGAATATACGGTTATATATCCTCTGAGATATAGCAATCAACGTATGATTGTCAAGCATGTAGATGAGAGAGAGAGAGAGAGAGAGAGAGAGAGAGAGAGAGAGGGAGATCGATGCGTTGACGGTCGATGAACTTGGGAGAATCGTAACTTTGAATTACGCTCGACTGATGTAAGATTGCTTTTTAGGGAATACATTGGCTAAGTCTGGAGTATAATTACCGACTGTGAATCACTGTGCATTGTTACAGCTGATTCCAAATGTCAAAGTATTCAAATGGAATTTGTACGTTACTTTTTAATCAATGATATAAATCGAAGCGTATAAACAAGTTTAGCAATGAATCGACGAATTGAACGTAGATTGGGGTTGCCGAATGTAAATATTAATGGAAACAATAAAGTTCTAGAAATTCGATTTAATATTTATGAAATGATTTTGAAAATATACTTTCGTAACTTTATACAGTGCACTTAAAATCGTCATTTTTACCTTATAAACTCCTTTTAACAATTTTCCAGATTGCTTGAAAACTAGCTCGTTTAATCCATGAACCATTAAGACAAAGTAAATTCTGTCAAGCTTGAAGGTTATACACGATCTAAAACAATTTATTTGATTAATTTCATTGAAACTACAGAAGGTAATAATTAGTCGGTACACTTGCACATCTCCATCTTTCTATGCAATCAAATTGAACGTCATATACAAACCGCTTGAGCCTAATGATCATGCGCAGAGAGAGAGAGAGCGAAAAGAGCCAAGCGATAAAATAAATAACGCGATTCTCTTGGCTCGCTCGAGCGTCCACTCGCTTTAGTCAGTGTGCGGACTTTTCATTTAGAAAAATTATTCCGGACGAGTGGCAAGAGGGGTGAATGGAGTGTAGAAGGGAATGAGGCTAATCGAATCTCACGCAGATGAATCGTTCAATATCGAAAAGGTTGTAGGTCTCTCCTGTGCTCCGGTATACTGCGCACCCACACATGCATATAAGTATATAGCAAGGGAGGAGAGACCGAGGAATGCGCACTCGCATATAGTGGCTTTTATATTCATTCGCTTAAACTTTAGCATTTCCCGTATATTCGCTAGGGCTCAGGGAAAAGGCGACCCTATATATAAAGCACTAAATGGAAGTACTGAAATGTTAAATTTGCAGCGACTTGCGTGCGTGTCTGAGAATGGAAATTTTAATTGAAAATATTACTTTAGTTAGGTACACGTGAACTCGTTATTTGTCATTAAAGCTATACCGTTTAAACTTTATTATTATTCATTATCTATACAATGCAACGCCATAACTGCAAAATATCGTGCATAATTTATTACGGATTTATCGATGCGAATTTCCTAAAGGAAGTCCTCTTTTTGTGTTGCAGCGTGTCCGAAATAAACTAGTCGGCGAGTGAAACGCAGCACAAAGTCAAAGCCGTTATGTTGACCGGTTGTTGGGACCACGGCTACTATCACGGATCAACGCTACCACTGCCGGTTGCTATATACGGCCTTCATTTGATCCATTGGATTAGTGGCTCGCTTCGATCGACGATTGAAGTGTAAGTAGCTGCTGTACACTGGAAGCTGTTAGAAGAGAGCGTTGCACTGCTGCGACGTGTCAGGGCCCACTGACTATGAAATTCATTACGCCCTGGCTACACTGAAGGGTCATCCTGGTAAACGCGACGGTAGGGAGAGAAGAGTCTGCAGTGTTAAAGTACGGGTTCATCCACAAGAGCAGCTTTGCTTGATCGTATGACTAATCATGGAAGAGATTCATTCGATACATTCGATTTGAGTGATTTGTTACGGTTCTTTCAATCGATGCTGGTTCTGGTAATAATTTAAGAGTATGCAATGTTTAAACAAAAAGATGTAATTTATTTCTTTCGCTTTTATGTATAATATCATTGTAACTTTTGAACGTTTTTATTATGCATTTACGAGGCTATAAATATTTCATATGATTACTACGCAAGTATAAAATATTAAAAGCCAATCTCATTAACCTTTAGACTGCCGGGATATTGACAAAATGAAAAATTAATTTTCCCCATATAAAAGTATTCTGAGGCCTACTAGATAGGATCCAATTAAGGGTGGATTATTTTACACAAAAATAAATTTCTGTATCTTTTCAGAAGCAGATTTTAAATGTATGGATGTAATTTTGAAATGTATGTAAATAAAAATGTTTTTTTTATTGTATACACTGAAAAAAAAGTTATCTTCAATAATACATTTTTTAAATTTAATCTAAGTATATATTAATTTTAATTAAGAAAGACTACCTTAATTTAGTTATTATTTTCTTAAATTCAGAAATTATTTATTTGAATATAATATTTATTAATTTACGTTTCATCCATTGAAATCAGCTAGATACATTTAATTTCAAACTTTTTGTAATTTATCTGACAGAAATCTCATAAAAATTTATTGAATTATATAGAAATGAACATCTTCAAAATTTTTCTATTATATTTGCAATACTTCTAATACACTCCCAACTTATATAATCTGATAAATCTAAGTTCAATTATCAAAAAGTCTCAGGTTGAAATATTTGACGGCCGATTTAACGTCTACTTTAATTGTATTGACAAACTAATCCTTGATATTAATAGTTTCGAAGTTATAATTGTCGCTAAAGTAATCAATTTTCCCAGCAATGGCACAAATTTTGACACTGATGGAAACAATGGACGTCAAAGATTCGATTTGTAGGAACTAAATGCGGAGTAAAAGTGAAGGTATAGATTAAGTTTAGTTTAACTTAGCTTTCATTACGTATTACGGGATTTCTTTATGAAATTATGTATTCTGCTTTATTTATTTTGCTTCAAAAATGATTGAAGTAGATAAAATAATAAAGCCAACAAACTGTTTCTTTTCATTTCACGATTCTGTATAAACATTATTAAAAAAGTGTGTTCAGTGAAATGCTTTATATCACAGCAATATTAATCTACAAGCAGTATTTTTTCCGTCGCATTGCATGCAGATCCTACAGCAATAGATATATTTAGAATAATTAACGCAATAAATAATATAGAGAAAAATCTGTGTAGAATGAACGCTACACGAAAATCGCTTTTGATATACGATCCTAGTGTAGAATAAAAATTGTATAGAAAAAGATTTCCACCAAGTTTTATTTTCGGTTTGAAAACACTTTTCAAAGCTTTATCGAAATCTGCGATCCGAACATTGGAAACTCTCCTTGTCAGTATACGTATATATATATACGTGTACACTCCGTCGTTGACCGTTTCTCTAAGGGAAACTTTTTTGCGCGTTGCCCTTTGTTATAGATTCTGCGCACGTATTTTATTCTACCCCTGATCATTTCCTGAAGTATTGTTTTTTTTTCTCTCCCAACCAACGCATTCATAACTTTTTAGTATAAAATATCTATTTAAGAACAAGTGCATTTTCATAGAAAATCCATAACGGTAAAGCCGTTTACAGTTCGAAAGAATCGTTTTTTCTTTCATCTAATGCTCGTCTCTCTCTCTCTGTCTCTCTCACACTCTCGACATTCGTTTCGACTTTCGCACTGCGAGGGAACAAACGACTTTCACGCGCGCTTTATAGTCCCGCAATAAAAGCTGTGTACGTGCCGAAAGGTCGACGCTTTGTAATTAAAACCAATCAATTCTGATTTCTTGATCAAGGACGCTCCCGTGGAGTAGCAGCGGCAGCCGCAGCGGCGGACCGCGGGATATAGATAGGAGGGCGAGAGAGTGAGAGAGAGAGAGCCATGGAACGAAGGAACTCGAGATAAAAAGCAAGCGCGAAAGAGGGGGAGAGAGAGAGAGGGAGAGAGAGCTAGTTCTTCATTTAATTCGCGGTATTTTCCGGGGGAATTGAAATCGACGTCGAGGCAGAAAAGCGGGAGTGGGAGAGATCGGTTAAAAGGCCGAAAGCGCGCGGTGTGAATGCACACACACACACACACACACACAGGCAGTTGGTGCTTGATTTTTTTCCCGCAAAATTTCACTCTGAATAAATTCAATTGGCGCGACGTCGGGGACGGAGCCACGTAGTAATCCAGAATACACTATGGCGGCGCATGGCGCATAGCTCGAGCGAGGTCTCTTAATGCGGTAATCGATCCTCCCGCGGGCGTGAAAACTCGCGCTTGTACGTGCAAATTTGCACTGCTTAACGGATTTTCAACATTTTAGCGACGTCGATCACTCGCGGTCTCTCTCTCTCTCTCTCTCTCTCTCTCTCTACCTCTCCGAGCTCGTTTTTCCCGTCATTCGCAGTTGTATACTAGCCCCATGCGCCCTATTACCTTGTGCGCATTCGATATTTGGCCCGGGTACTCGGTTTATGTGTGCACTACGTGTGTGTGTGTGTGTGTGTGTGTGTGAAGGATTGAAAAATTAATTCGATTGCACGTCGAGACCGAGTGGAAACTCGACGATGAATCCTCGCGTGCCCGATACTAATGCCGTTGCGCCCATGTGACGATGTTTTATGCCTTTTTCAAAGATTGATTGCACTTTTCAAAGGAGATCCTTCGTGGATTTGATTATTTCGCGTTGAAAATTGTAATAATTATTCTGTTGTTTTATCGTATAATTAAATTTAAACAGCGCATTTTGAAATCGGGTAAAGAGAAACATAGTCAGCTTGAACATTTCGATTGCAGATTAATCGGACCAACTCGAACAGTCCCGATTACATCCTCCTAAAACCGCACTGCCCTATCGCGCGTATACAGAAAATAAAAAAAATCCGCGGAATCTCGGTGGTTTCCCTTCACCAAAGCGAAAAAGGGATTTCCAAAAGCTGGGAATATAATTGGAGATCGGTTGGGCGCTTGAGCCGGTGGCGAAGCGCAAGTAAGCCCCAGAGAAACGCAAAGTGGCGCTATTGCCGAACGGCGCGCCCTCGCACACGGGCCGCAACTCCGTTCTGCTTTCTCATCCGAGCATTCGAAGCAGAACAAATGTTCGCCGCGCCCGGTCCGCAGTGCCAGCCTCTCGCTATTTGTATTCTTCGGTGCGACGGCAGCTGCTTGCCTGTATATACGCTCTTGTCTTCTCGGTTTCCCGTTTTCCTCGAACAACAGCTTCTCTCCCACGACTTTCCAAGCTTATACACGAGAGAGAGAGAGAGAGAGAGAGAGAGAGAAAAGCGGAACGGGAGAAAAGCGAGTGGTGCAGCGGCAGCAGCAGCGTATAGCCGCTTGCGCCCTATAGAGCTTGTTACTTACAACAACTTGGTGCAGCCTTCGAGTGGCGGTCTGATTTGCATTGTAAGCGATACTCGCGTGGCGTGTGACGTGCGGCGGTGGAGCGGCGCGAGCCCGAGCCCCGAAGCCCGCCTATAGCCCGAAATATTTCCTGACATCGCACTTCAGGGCCGACGCATGCAGCCTGCTGCAGCCTCTCGCGAGCACCCCCCCCTTGACTCGTTAATGAATCCGATTAATGAATTTCCCTCGCGTTCCGCACCCCGGGATATGCCGAGGCCCCTGACTCTACATGCCATAATACCCGTGTGTTCCGCACTCGCGATTAATAATGCACGCGTATGCACATGCCACGCTACGTGCATATAATCCCCTCGGAGAGTCTTTTATGCGTGTCATTTTCTAATGGTAAATTAGAAAGGTTGCATTTGATTGGATAGCTTTTTCTTTTGGGTTTCAAAACTATTTTTGCTTGGAAAATTACTATGGTTATGACGAGCATTTAACGCAGGAAATATTGCTGCTGAATCTTGCTGTCATAAAATTCAGTTTTGTTGCGTGCGAAAGATTATCAGGGGAACGGATAGATAAATGTTAATTCTATGCTGACTACTTGTTTTTAGTATCATATGTGCATACGATATATTTAGTTCTGATAATCTCTTGTTCAGTACGTACATCTCTGTCTTATAGTTTGTAAGGAATATTTAGTAAATAACTGTAAATGTTCCAAAGGCTCTTATTTTTTGTAAGCATACAGGCTGTATATAGCAGTACCCCAATATGATATATATGACGCAAATAATTTCAATTCTTATTGCCTTTTTGTATAATACACTATAAAAAGCCTTAACTCGAACAATCGCGTCGAGACTAGTCGAGTACGGAAACTCTAATATTTTAAACCCAATCGGATGCGTCTATTATCGGTATATCCTTCGTCACATAAAACAGTTTGGTCAGGGAAAATCAAATATAAAAGAATGCGTAAAACTATTTATAACTGTCACAGTAAAAATTCATTGACGCTTGGCTGCCTCAAATTTTTCGTACAAATGCTTTATTTAAAGGAATTAATATCTTATCTTAGAAAATATTAAATCATTTTCTTTATCTTGTTTCTATAGAAAGTAATACTTCTACATTAAAATAGATAAAACTTTTAAATTTTTAGCTTTGTTCTTCAGAACAGATCTTTTTCGCACTGAACAGGTCCTTGCCGAGCTAGTCCAGTTCTATCGGTCCTATTGAATTCTTTATCAGGTACAAATCTGTTCTTCAGCCTTAGCGAATCTTCTTGACTCATAATTACATTGATCTATATCTTTGCGTGGTCGGTAAATGCGTGAACTAATTGAACTTACATCTCTCCATGGTTTATCATACACATTGTACTCATCATGACGGCCAAAACATTTAGCCATTCCTTAGCCTTGTTAAATAGTCTGAAATCAAATTTTTGATCCCCAGTTGTATTAATGCTTTTAGACACACTCAATGCAACCTGTTCACTTATGTCTCTGTCACGTTCTCGTTGAAGATGTGATCTCGTATGCGACGTATTTCGTTCACGAGCGCGATCCTTGTTCCGCTCTTTTCTCAACTGACTTTGCCGTATTTCTCCGTTGTTATCTATTATAGCAGCAGATGTCAATCCTGCACGTTCGACTCTTGCCTTTTTAAGCAAGTTGCCTTAGATGACCTTCCTTCCTTTCTTTCTCTTTTTCTGCTGTAAGTTTTTTCTCTAATTTAACTTTCATTTCAACAGTCTTACGTGCTTTTCTCTCTACAATATACAGCTAGCCTCGATCAACCTGTGAAGGTTCTCCCCTGATAGCACATTCTGCCGTGCAATTACTACGCAGCAAAATGCTAGCAGAATTGATCATTATACTTGTTCATTGAACTGTTCATTGAATTTTAACGTAAAAAAAAACACTTCAAATAGATAACCAAGACAAATCTTCATACTAAATTTCAGAATGAGTATAACATTAAAAGATAGATTAATTGGGTAATAAAAATTCAAAAAAACCATATTCAAAAAACAAAGAATCTAAATTAAAAAAAATATGTATTAATGCAATAGTTATAATTCTTTCTTTCGCTTCATCAGCATAACATTCACAAACATTTATAAAAAAAAATGGCCCAGTGGGATGGTTATGGACTTGCTGTATGGCTAATTGAATATAGTACACGAAACTTGCAACCGTGCCGCGGTGCCCGGAAGCGCCCGTACAAGCCCCATAAAGTATTAATTTCGACCTAAAAATTCAAAAAGCCATTTCGACTCACCGTGGAATATAAATATCCCTCTCGTACTGCGCGCCGCCGCCGCGGCCTATATCTTCGCGATAAATGACGCATAGGCTTGCAGCGGTAGCGCTGCACGCGTGCGTATCCTATCCATACAGGATAAATATAGAGGCTGATGTGCAGTGCAGTGCAGGTAAATTGGGACATCGCGACAAGCGTCACTCGTATTTTCCCTTCGCATCTATTAAGTCGTAAAAAATGACGGCTTGTCTGCTGCTACTGCTCTTCTTTATTCTCCAGCCCTGCCCTGCCCCACCCTCTTCTCGCTCTGTGTCGGTGTTTTTTTTTCCGCCGCCGCCGCCGCCGCCGCCGCCGTCGTCGTCGTCGTCGGCGATGGCGATGAGAATGAGTGGATCGTAAAATCATGAAGTATCGGGTCGTAAAAAGCGATGCGCGAGCCGCGCGACGAATAACTAGATTGCGCTTTCTCTCTCTCTCTCTGCCTCTGTCAGCCCGTACGCACTGCTAGCGACCGTTTCACCGCTGTACATCCACTGCAGCTATAGGTTCTCTCGGCTAAAGCCCCTACCAGTGTTCGCGCGCCCTTCGTTTCGATAATTATGAATTATGGAAAACAAGAGTTGAATTTGAATGGTGCACGCGAGCGCGCGGAGGTTCGCTCGGTGACGGACGTTTCTGGCCCCAGCTCTCTCCCGTGTGTATATGAAAATTATCGAGCCCCGCAGGCAAACAATGCACACCGGCTATCCCTATGCCTATATATATATGGATATACACAAGGAAGCGCATGAAATAATAAAAGCTTTATCGCGCGTAAATAGCACTAAATCCAAATTATGTGATTTACGGGGAGGTGCAGGGATAGGTGGGAGGGTGATGCTGTTGATTCTCGGCCCCAGTTAACGTAAAAATAGATATAGACCCGTTTTTGTTTCTTTTTTTATATTTATAGAATGCTACCGTTGCGAATGAGAATAACGAGGATATCTAGCGCATATATGAGAGCTTATTCTGCCTTGATATGCAGAATTACGATATTGCGCTATGAATGTAAGATCGTCGATGCTTTTGTGGAGTCTCGTTTCGATTGACTGTTTATTAACGATATTTACTTTCTTTGCAAACTGGGTTAAAAGTATACGTATACTTGGTCTGCGGTGGGAGTGTGCTTGACTTATTTTGTATGCTGCAATATCATTTTTAATCCAACTTTTCAAAACAGGAAAAGAATATTAAACTTGTCATGTGAAATGGAATTGAAGTGGCAATCTAAGTTTTATTGTTTGCATACAAATTGACTGTACCTAAATAATTTATGAAATTATACAAACGACAAGTATTTATGTAATAGCATCCAATATATTTTTTAAAAAGTTCCACTTACATAGTAAGTAATTTTATTTTCAAACTAATCGATTTTTTATGTATTTAAATATAATCCATAAAATTCATATTTAACAAAGTAATTTTTCCATATTTCTTTTAATATGAAACTCTGTATTTGAGGATTTATGAGGTCGCGAATTACGAATTCAGAATAACAAATATTAAAGTAGCCAATTCAAAATTATGAATGGCACAATTTTGAAAATTTATGTCCCGGTGTAATCAACTGTTCTTACAATGAAAAATAGCGTTCAAAAATGTATCGTGTAAAATATAATGCATGTAAAAAATCGCAGGTACTGTTAGCATAGATTAATTAATTGAAATTTTAAGCAAGTTTCCCCACGTAGTTATTGACATGTTATAATTTAAAAACTATCTTTGTAAGAAATGAATAACAAAAGTTTCACTGCCATCATAGCGTGACAACTAAATACTTTTTGTACAATTCCTCGAATTGAGTACGAAATTTCATTTTTACGACTCCTAAGGCATTGTATATGTATATATATCTCACAGCAAGCAGCGCGCCACAATAATCCGTTTGATCAAAATGCTTAGTTTGTTGCTGAAGCGGCCATGCCAGCGGATACTTAATTTTATCGAAGCTCGTTATACGCGTAAAAAAAAAGGAAAAACAGAAACGATGCCATTGGGCTGCTAATTTATTAACATTGATCCGAGCGTTGAGCGGAATGAAAATGAAACGGAGTAGACGGGCCGACTGTCAAAAGAGCAAGAGAGAGAGAGAGAGAGAGAGAAAGAGAGAGAGCAAGCGTAGGTATAATCGAATCGCGAGATATAAAACTGAATCATTATTGTCTGGACATAGGTGTCATAAAAATAACCGGAGCCAATACAGAGCTCGGAGGCAAGAAATAGATAGAAAAAGGTATTTATTCATTTTGTAATAAAGTACAAAAATATTATAAAAATTGCAGTGACATCAGTGTCAATACAATTTAAAATATACTAATGATATCACAATCGCAGCTAAATAATATAAAATAAATGCATAATACTCATCGAATACCTATCAGTCGAAGATTAAAAATAAAAATAAAAGACAGAACAAGATCATTCATACCAACACCAAGAAACATTAATTCACACGTTCGTGTTAATAAAGACACACATACTGCTTAAAATGGAGTAAATGGGACGCTACGAAATAAGTGGCGCAGCAGTCGGAGGCATTATTAGCGCTACAGACTCGTGAGTGCGCGCGCGCAAATGGAATCGTCATAATCGTTTATTGTGATATTTCACGAGAGAGCGCCGGAATATTAGAATTTACAACCCGCAATCGCATACTAACCGCGTGCTTATTAATTTCGGACTGCACCCGTTTCTCGCCACCGAACCCCATTTAGTTTTGCACTGGGAGCAGAGCCTCCTGCACACATGTGCGCGCCTCTACTATATGTACACGCAAAATATAAGCGTGTTATTCAAGCGCATAATGATTGCGGGGTAAAAATCGAAGCAGGTCTTTTCCCGCAGTTGAAGAGTCGAGTCTTCCGGTGCACGACTGGAATGCAATTAATTAAGCTCCAACGCGAGCAAGAGTGAAAGAGAGAGAGAGAGATAGAAATAGAGGTAGAGGATGCACCGAGGCAGTGCGCTTTGCATTTAACTGAGTGGACGCGCAAGCGGTACGGGCGCCGAGTGTCCGAATGTTATCCTAAATGTACTTAACTCCTAAAACTGCGGTCAGTTCCCCAAGGCAATTATTGCCCCGGTGCTTTAGGACTTGGACCCCTGAAACTGCCGCTGGGCTTTAAAGGCATACAAAGCTCTTAGCCGTAGTGGCGCCGCCGCCGGAAGTTTGACGCTGTAATTTTGCACTGATAGGGACTGATCGAAGAGCAAGCTTAGCTGGTCGCCCTGGTGAATTGCTGCAATTGATAGCAGCGGTGGGGGAGCTTTGCTTTCGGCTTGCTTTATATAACAGTTATTATATCTTATTTTGTAAGCAAGATCGTAGCCGCACACAGCTGCCTTTCTTTAAATGCTATATATATCAATTGTCATTTTATGATTGATAGTTTTTATTGACAAGCGTTTCTATGCAAAAATAATTCAGCGATTGTAGAACGTAAGGATAATTTCGATATTAGTTGTGAACCTCTGTTAAGATAACAATAGTCTATTAATTTTTTGTAGAAAGTTATCAAATTATTGAGATGATAATAAATTGAATAATCAGTTAATCTGATTACCACCTTTGAAATGCGCATGAATCTAATACAATATTGTTGAAAGATTGTTTTATTTAAGCAGTCTAAAATTTATTTTTAATATTCTTAGGATGCTGGGTAAGTAAGCACCATGTCAGGAATGCACAATTAATTTATACGATAAATATGTATTCAAGACGTTGCATCTCAATTTCATTGAAACCATCAACGTAATAAATTGACAAATATACTTAATCTTATTCCGTAGTAATGCTTGCTTAACATCAAATAAATAGTACACAATATTCCGTCTACTCATAATACTCCATTTTCTCGGAATGAAATACCACTAAATAAATTTAATAAATCTACAGTTAATTTTACTTATGTAGCTATCCGGCCTTAATTCCGTCGACCGACGCTACCAATCGACCGCACTGAAAATCCAAACCGCATTCACCTTAGCAAAGCAAAACAAAACGTCCTTCCCGCGTTCGTCAATAAAAGTCACCTTTAAAGCCGCATTCCCAGACACTTCTTAAACATCGCACCCGCACGTTCGCCATATAGGTGAGCTAACTTATTTCCTCTCGAGTTCTCTCCGTTTTTTTTTTAGTTTTTTAGAAGGGTGGAGATAGAGCGTGTGTATGTTGACACGAGGGGTCGGTTAATTGGGTTTGATCGGCCGACACGAGACTTTTTCACGGGTGTACATACGGAGGCGTGTACGGTGGTGTTGTAGCGTGGCGTTTTCTACTTTCGACGCCCTTTATACCCGTGCGCAACCCCTTCGACGCTCACCCCTCAAAGACATTCGACCTTTTCTCCTTTCTGTCCTCGTCTCGTCACCCCCTGTGCTAAATGCATCAGCACGGAACGGAGCCTGTATATATGCCGTGCTTTAATACACGGCCGGGTGTCTAGTTGCTATTCACTATGACTGACCATTCGACGAGAATGCGCGCAAACGTCCGATTCGATCTCGAATGAACGTTTTGATATCGCAGAAATGCTTTTATGCAGCACTTTGCTATCTGTGCACGGGGTATTTCATTAATTTTGCTTCTCGCCACTCGGTATGGCAAATCGACCAAACTCGTGGATAAAGAGTTGATAAAATATACGTATTTAATTTACTTTTGTAGCAAGCATTGATAATAATTAATCGAGGATTAGTTTAGTTTCATTATCTTTGCGAACAAGGTCACGTTGAAAATGAAAAAATACAGTTTTTCTTTAGTCTCGACTGAGCGTCAAACCGATTTTACTTAGATTAAATAGTGTTACTGCTAATTACATTGAGAGGTGTATTAATAATTGACCTCGATTTCCCTTCATTTTTTCCCCCTTATTATACCTGTAAAACTTTAGCCTTAGAACTGAAACGCTAACTGGGTCGTAGTGAATAATAAACTTCCTTCTTCGCTTTTATTCCCTCTCTTTTTGTTTTCACAAAAGTTTCGCAAAACACACATACACACAGACGTATACCCAGCGTATAACTATTTCTTAATAAAACCGAGCTGCTGCAGGGATGGAAGAGAATGTGAAACTTGGTATCCGTTAAATAATAATAAAAACCTTTCACCACCGAATATCACCTGTTCTCGCTCACTTTAAAGGGCGGCCGTCTCGCAATTACAAGTACGCGGCAGCAGCAGCGGCGCCACCACCGCGAGCCACTTGGCTACGGGCAAAAATTCTCCTCTAATAAAGGTATCGAGTGCAGACCCTCGACGGCGAACTTTTATCCACTTGTAAATTCTGCGGGGGTATAGACGCGGCCGAGAGAGGGAAAGGGGGTCGGGGTTCTGCAGACAGATAGAGACGAACGGAGACAGAGAAATGAGGAGAGGAAGAAGCGGAAGACGTAACTTTGTTTACCCTGAATTTGTATTCAAATTTATGAGGCTCGCGCGCAGCAGCAGCAGCAGCAGCAGCAGCAGCAGCAGCAGTAGCAGCGATGTACGCTGTACGCGAAGTTTTCCCGCGGACTATTGGACGCTGCGACCGAGGCGCTTCGCCGCTAGCGCTACAGGATCACGATAACCAATTCGCTAAATGTGAATTTCATTCAAATGTACTGCGATGCTCTTTCTCCCTGAGTGCGGCTGCGAGAGGAGGTAGAAGGAGGTAGTGGAAGGAAGCAACAGAAAACCAATATTGATAACGTGCGTGCGATGAACCTTATACTTAATCGAGGTGAATCTGTGGCAATGCTTTAACCTTCATGAATACAGAGTAATGGGTTTTCATTTCTCTGGCTTTGGACTTTGTATATTTGCAAGATGCAATGAATTAACGTGTTTGAGTGATTGATTCACGTGAGGGATTTTATCGAAATAATGAATCGGTCTAAATCGCCGAGTCTTGTCGAATCGGCAAAACTTTTTAAAACTGAAAAAAAATTTAATAAAAGGCTTTTGAAAACGTTTTTCAAAATAATGATGTAGTCATACAAAGTTATATAACATATTGAGTAAAAGTTTCGATATAAAACTAGACTTAGAACATAAAAGTTTTATTTCGCTTTTAAAATTAATGTTATATTTCATCAAATACTTCGTAAATGGAAATCTCGCCAGTTTTTGTACAAAAAATTTCAAACCTATATAGTAGTGATCTGTCCGATGAATTCGAAATCCTCTTTGAAGGTTTGAAAATATTTTCGTTGATGATGGGGGAACCTTTTTCATATACCTTCAATCACTCTCTTTTTAGAAAACCGTAAAATAAATCTGACAAGGCAATTACGTAAACGGCCATTCCATTTATTTTACTATTTAGAATTGGCATTGAGCAACGTATCATTTTCAAAAGATTTAATTAATCATTAAGCTCTTTTATCCCTCCCAATAATAGTAAAATCTGTAAAAAAGATACTTCGTCATCATCCACCATTTAATTCGAAAGATTTCGAAAAATCAGTGCGCCAAGTACTTTAGAATGGAATCACGGATATTTTCCTCGGTGAGAAAAACGAGCGACGCGAGAAAAAGAAAGGGTGTAGCATCAGCGGCAGGAGAGAACAGTGCACACAGGTACAGAGTCGGCTAATAGCATACAGAAGTCGGGAGAGTGGCGATGCGTGAGTCGGCGAGCCGTTGAAAAGCGTTGCGGGGAAATAGACGGGTGCTTGGCACTCGACTCTTTCTCTCTTTCTCTCTCTCTCTCTCTCCCTCTATGTGCAAAAAAAGCCCGCGCGCGCGACGTGCATAATTAGTAACACTTTTACCCTTTATTTTGGCCACGAGTTCGCAAACGTCCAGGTGTACGTAGCAGCGAGAGAAAGAGAGAGTGAGAGAGAGAGACTGCGACTAAACAAATATTCGTTCAGCCTAGTCACCGACGCTCGTCCACACACACACACACACGCACACACACACTCACACACAGACGCATACGCGAGCTTTTCTTTACGAGCTTCAAGCCCCTGAGCGGTGCTACTAGCCGCGGCAGCGAAAGAGAACAAGAGGGTCTCGAATTACGCTGGATTTAAAATTTCAAAGGCGGCGCGCCCGGAAAAGAATATGGAGGATTTTCACTTTTGACGTCTCGTTGGACTGTTGGAGTATATTAATTAACAACCTCGTTTCTTCGGCGTGCTGCTTCCCTTCCTTTTTTTTCAACCTTTGCGCTTTTCTTTAAAGGGGAGAACTCGCTTCGCGACAGCAAAAATGGGCTGACGCACGATTTTTTCAGGGTCGTATTTTCGAGCTCATATACGATGTAATTGTGTTTGTTTTGTTAAATTTCTGGTCTTTTCCCAGGATGTTAAAAGTGTTTGATTTATACGTCCCAATTTGAATACAAAGATGCGGTCCTGCACTTTTTCGGAAATGCCACGTTAATATACCTCTCTTATTATAAGCACTATACAATTCGGCATAATTTCGAGCCCAACCAACATTAATGCCCCGGCCTTTGGCAGCGTCCGCGCGGAACTCGGAATACACAGAAGTCGAAAATAATACGTGAATCCTCTTAGCGTAGGGCTTCTTTACCATATATGTATATACACGGGAAGCCCCAGACGCCGCGAGAACCCATGGATGCTGCTGCTGGCAGTCCGACGCCGGACCCCGAGGTGGCTCTCAAAGAAATAAACTCCACGGACAAAGGCGATAGATAGCAAAAAAAAATACACGTATATACACGCTCAGAGAAGCGAGAAAGAACAAGCGAACATCAGCAGTAGCAGCAGCAGCATCAACCGCAAAGCATCGTTTCTCTTCGTTGGTCGCAGCAGCAGCATCGCACCGACGAGCTTTCCCACCTCTCTCTCTCTCTCTCTATTTCCAAAGTGCACTTGCGCGCACACGCACGTATCAAAATCCAAGGATACACCCGTAAGCTCGAACGCTCCCTATATAAATTTCGAGGAAATTCCAAATTTTTGCGCAAGCGAAAAAGAGCGCGTGTGTCTCGCCGCATCGATACACACAATATGCGCGCCTTCGAATAACACTTACTTATGTACACACAGCGGCGTCGGAGAATCTGTATTATACATATGCGGAGCGCGACGCGCACGCAGCCATTATCCAATATTACCCACTCCGGATGCGTACAGCCACCTTCCACGTATTTTCCCGTACATATCGTATTATAGCGACGGCGCTATACCGTTCTCTCTCTCTCATTCTCTCGTTTTTTTGTTCACCTCCGCCCTCGAAAGCGTCGCGCCGTGTCATTTTGTTCCGCCTACTCTCTCTCTCCTGTCGCGCGTTTCGCATTTGTGTATATATATATATGTATACATATATACACGCTTTATAAAAGTATTGGGCTGCTGCTGCTCCGTGCGGGTATGAACAGCGAAAGCTTTTCAATGGGACGAGAAATAACGCGAGCGCGTGCAGCGTGCGTGTGTGCAGTAGTCGTAGGTAAGCCTCCGAGAGAGCACAATACTGTCGCCCGGTGATATACCGTCTGACTCGACTTCTTTTTTTTCCCTCATTCTCTCTTTCTCTCTCTCTCTCTCTCTCGCTCTCGCACGCGGGCTCTGTGTTTGCGAACAAAACATGCCTTTTTATCTGTCACGCATTATGCGTCTCGCGTATATAGCAGCGCTGTTTAAGCTGGATTGCACGATGTGCGTTTCGTTCGAGCGATGGCTTCTGGAATTCGGACGCGAAACTCGGATTTTTCGTCTTGACGCTGTGAATTGTGGTCTATAAGAGCTCTGGTGTCACTTTACTCATAAATTCCAAGACGAATTGGTTGTACGTACGGTGAATCTAGAAATATTTTTTAACGATTTTCTAATAGTATGTAAAGGTTTTAAAGATTCTTTAAGGCTGAAATTGCAGTATCTTGCAGACATTATTTAAAACTATGTTCTGTTTGTGATTTACGTTAAAAGTGAAAATTAACTTTTTTTTAACACGCTAATAAGAACAAAAGTTGAGTAATTTAGAATATTAGTAGCATATTTTACTATGCAGAGCAGCTTACATCTGTAGATAATAGATGTGAGGCATAAATATTAAAAAAATGGATAGAATTAATAATGATAGGACTAATATAAAAACAGTGCTAAATTTTATTCGAAATTGCGAAGGGTTAAATATAATTTGATTATTCAAGACAGCATCTGACGATACTTTGGACACAACTGGTTTGTGGACACTAATGAATGAAATCGAAAAATATCGATGAAGCTTTAGGGTTAGGGTCGATGATTTCGAAGCAAGAATACTAAATGAAAAAAAAAAATTTCACTCGCAATTTTGTGTTTTTTGTTAAATAAATAATTATAACTTTTTTACTATGCATTTTCTTACAATTCTGACGACATAGATCGAAAGTTCAGACAATTTTACATCAGAAATAACTAATCTCAATTTTTTAAAGGACCGATATCAAAATAAAATAAAGCCGTTGAAAATAGTATGAAAAAATTGTCCGTCCCGTCCTTAATGGGTTAAATTAATCAGATAATTAATATTTAACTACGTTACTATATTTATTTCTATTAAAAGCAAAGAAATCATGTGATACGGATAAATTTTTGCGGCGATAAAATATCCTCAATTTGAAACCTTCATTTTCAGAAATAGGATGTTGAATATTCAAGTGCAGATAATATATAAAAAAAAGATAATACATGTGCAACGATGATTCACATAGATGTAACTTACACTCGCATGTATGCATAGTTATACGCTAAGTATATTCGTGTGCAGATGGCATTATACGTAATTACATAATAGATTAATTAGTTATTCTAAGTGTGTACCTGTCTGGTTTAGCATTCTAATAATAAATACATATAGAAAAAAAACCAAAGTGGGTCACTATATATATATATGGATACCTGGTGCAGGAAATACCCAATAATAAAAATCCTTTTCACCTATTTACATATTTCTGCGCGATCAATAACAAAGTGCATCGCAAATCGAAAAGAGCAGACGGCCTCGATTACCGCAGATTCAGTGGGCCAAAAAATTGCCGCGAAAACGCTTGTACATCTGAAAAAGGTACAAGAGAAGCAGAAGAGCAACGGATGCATATTACTACGATGGACATCTCGATAAATCGGCCCCGCGACTACCCCAATCCTTACGTCAAACACAGCGAGAAACGCAAACATTTTCGCAAGCCTCGCGCGCATACATTTTTCCCCTCCGCGGCGCAATGAATAACTCGCCTGGGCGAAACAATGACGGCCCCATTATTGGCATTCGCATCCTGGCATCCGCTCTTTCGACGATCCACCGTCTCTCCCTCACTCGTAATCTCTTCATAATTCTCTCCCCCCGACTCCCGCCTCACAATCCCTTTTGCCCCCAGAGCACGGCGCACGAACAATATCACGCTCCGTCTCCCTCGCGCTGCGCCGCTCCTCCGAGCGACGGCGCGCTACACTGCAATAGCAGCCTATATATAGAGCTCACGTGCATATACATATGCATTTAGCCGCATGTAGTACGTTCATTCGCGACCCTGTTCTACCACTCTCTCTCTCTCTCTCTCGCTCTCTCTGCCGCTTCTCTCTGCCTACGATATTATGCTTTTTTCCGCTTTCTCTCTCTCTCTCTCTTGCTCTTGGCCGTCCTCCGCGCTAGCATTATTGCATAGGTCACAGATGTGGGGTATAGAGCAGCGGGAGAGAGATAGAGAGAGAGAGATAGAGATGCAACAGCGGCATCGACTGGCTCCGTGCACGGCGTGAGTATTATTGTTGCTGTCGCGCGAGCGCGCGAACCCGAGAGCAACGGGGGCTGCATTTATGAACGTCATAAATTACGAAATCGCAAATTGCACTTGTTACCGTTTACGCGCGCGCGATGTGAGAGAGGTAGCAGCTGCAGCGCGCTTATATGTATATACGTGTGAGCTGCTATATTTTCTCCGACTCCCGCGAGAGAGGGAGAGAGATTTTCCGCGACGAGCCGGTCCGTAGCAGTAATCGGAAAGAGAAACGGACGCGGACGCAAAAAGAGGAGAAATGAGGCGAAGGAACGATGGCTTTTATTGTCCCGAGATTTCAGGCCACTAAAAGTAGACCGATGCTTGTTGGTGCGTTTTTCGCGCGGATTTATATAATCGGACGACGGGAGAGGTGGAGATTTTTCAGAAGATAAAATTACAGAATTATTTCGGTGTACGAGTGTGTGCGACTTTATGAGAATGTACTATAAATTCCCTGACTTTCAATTTCGCGACATTTTTTGCACGTTCGGAATTTAAAATATTTTACTTTTCAAATTTCGAATCTTTTGCCATTTCGTATTCTCGTGTTCGAAAACTTATATTTTGAAATGATCATTTTCTGTTTCTTTTTTCCACTTCAGTGCTCTCCGTACTCTCTTGGCAGTACTTTATATTTTTCCAAATTATCCTTTTCCATTTTTCTTCTATCTCGTTACGAAAGTTTTAGTAATGTCTCGACTAATGCTGACAAGTTGTTATTAAATTTTCTAAAAGCTTCGATTCAAAATTAGAATAATAAAAAAATAGAAAAATAGAAAATTAAAATATAATGTAAAGGGCATGTGTGCTCGTCTTTATAAATAAATAAAATAAATAAATAATAAGACATATACCATACTTAATTTTAGTGAAGATTGTAAAATATAATAAAATTGGCGCTACAATAAGTACAGTTTTTTATTTCGTAATTTAACATTTAATATAGTGTAATTTCTAATTAGAACTTGATTCTATGTAATCGAATATATTCAGTTTGTAGATAATTTTAGATGCTCCTAATAAACGCATATCGAATTCCTAAATAATTTTCACCAGTAAACGAACGAAACAACAAATTATTTAATTAACTCCAATATAAAATATTCAACCTAATTGTACATATTTTGCAGTAACAGAACTTTCTATTTACCAAAGTTTTTGATAAATGCGCTCTGATTAATTTGAATATATATTTGTCTGTATTTCAAATAAACTTTTAAACAGTTTTTTACATTTTTTAATGGACAAAATATTTCTACTTGTACCCTGTTCGGCTCTTCGAGAAATTAATCTGGGGAGGAAAGTCGCGAGAGCGACTGAATTAATTAATTGAAGTTAAAAATTTCAATTGACTCATAAAGGATAGCAGCACGTCATTTACAATAAAAGATGCCTTATACTACAGACTGTTGAAACACTCCGTCACGACATAGCATAGGTGACAAAGCCTGACCAGTAAAGGACGTTACTACTTAAGCTTAGTGGAACAGAAAAAGACATACCTTATATCTATTTTCTAAACAAAATACAATTGAAGCGTTCTTCATGGAATTCTGAGGAAGAAGGGTATATTTTATATAGAAATTATATTATTGTATAGAAGTATCTTTGTTTCTAGGAACGCTTCAATTGAGCTTTTCGTTATAAAAAAAATAATTCAAACAATGTCATTTATCAAATTGCATTCTTTTTTAAAATTCATTGAATGTATATATTGAGTACAGATGTATAGTCCATAGTATCTTATAAACCATCTTGCTTTTCTCAGATTTTCCTTAGCTCCAGACGATTTTTTCTATGTTTAAATTCATATTTTAATGAACTCTAGCTCATGATGACAGTTGTCGGGAAAACTCCCATATTATACCCTTATCTTAGTCTGACTAGACTCAGTCACTGACTACTTGAACGATGGTTTGTACCGTTTTTAGCTCACATTATGCAATTATAATTAATGAAAAAATTGTTTTCAATAAACATCTAATATTAAAAAAAGTCATAAAATAAAAAAATATATAAATAAAATAGTGAAGGGTCATTGCGAAAAGGGAAAAATCTATTTTCGCAGGTTTAACATTATAAATTTAAAATTAACAATATAAAAGCTCGGGAACAAGAGACTATTAATATTAAAAGTAACTACAGCAATTAAATAACATTAGATATAACTTAATTTTAGAACTAGGTATGTAGATGTATCATGTTAAATAATAAATAGTGTTACAATATTTAAAGCTCGACATGCTTGATGAATGATAGAATGGATTTCTTTTACAATTGTTTACTCATTTATTTACCAATCAATGTGTATTAATTTACACTAACAGTTGTAGATGTTTTTCTAAATTTTATTTAAGCATAAATAAACTTTCCATACATTGGCTTCTTATGTAAAAATTAATTTTTACATAGAACTGGGTATGAGAAACGATGAAACATTATAGAGTTTATAGAGTTAAAGCTTTTGTAATCATTTGACTATGAAAGCTTGAAACTGGACTGATTTTCAGAATATTGGCTTCAAAAATGAAATGAAAGGGTGGTAGCGTCTTATATCGTTGTACCAATAAAATATCAAAAAAGATTATATTTATTCTTACATCGTTTCAATGTATTGTTGATTATGGATTAACGACTATGAGTTGCTTAAGAAAAAAATCTTATCAGGTACTTTTCATTTTAAAATAATAATTTAAATATTGAAGCTATGAAATTAAAATTTATTCGACAGTTAAATAAATCTTAGCTCTCGATGTAATAAATGTCGAGCAATATAAAAGTAGCAAGTATCCGCATCTTACTGACTTACACGTTCAATACAAAGAAAATGACTCATGCTTATAAGCTTATGTATAATAAATGTCTTGCATATATTTTTTCATATATTAAACCCTAATTATTTTCCATTGATTTATGTTCTCTTGAAGAATCATTTTAAGAGGGAAATGAGCGTTATTTTTAATGGCGCTAGTTGTAGATCATTATGTGCAATAAATCATAAAAAGTAATTTAAAATAATGAAGGTTGGCTAGTAGAAAGCTATATATTCCTGTCCACTTATGATGTCAATGAAGTTAAAAATTCTTCCATGCCGACTTATTAAGTGCTATATCCATTTCCAGATTTTGTTTAAACGATTTTGATAATTGAAATTATTTGTAGATCGAATACGACGTTTTAGGATTGTTCAAATTGCAAGTGTTTTCAAGACTGCCTCATGCATAATAACGAGTCAGTATCTATGATTAAATCAACCATTAATTTATTAATCTCCAATTATTTTGACATGGAACAGTAATTATAATTCACCAACTGCCAATTAAGTTATCAAAATTATTTCCTATCTATTGTTATCTAAACCTGATTTCATTTTCCTAGCACCAATACACATATAATCATGATAAATGTTATCATTGTTTTATACTCGTGTAATATAAATGCTAATTATTCGTGAAGCAGAAAATAAGGTCAAACTTATATTTTAATTTCAATGAGAAACTGTTTGATCAAATTTTAACTTAGAATGTCTATTAAAACATGTCAGCTTCAATATGAAATTCAGATCGAAGTTCAAAATTTTGACTGAATTGAATTTGGAGTACAGCTTCCGAAGTTTCATCATTAGATTAGATTGGAGGCGGTTCGGCAATCTATCCAGAATAGATATTGCCTTTTGTCAACGTTAAAAAAATTTTACGTTTACTTTACCGTAGTCTTATTATTTTCAATAGTAATTCATGAATTCCCTTATAATATTTGTCCTGACAGTATGTCTATAGTAGTGTACAAACTGACTTGTTTATTCATTTGAGCAAAATTCTAATAAATATTAATTAATGGAAGTATTAAGACTGGAATAAATAATTTAATGATTTCCACTAATCCACAAAACTTACTTAATTACATCAATAACAATTAATCGTTGCTTTTATCAATTATTAATTTTTATCAAAAATAGTTATTTTATTATCGTATTATTATAATTGTACCACTTCTATCGCTTCATCGATAATTTCTGATTTGGCATTATCAATATTTCAAGCATCAACAAATCAAGATTTTATTAAATTGTCATATGCACCATAAATCAAAAGGTCGGTAGCCAGGTGAGTGTCAGTGCTTGGGTCATCTAGTCCCGTGGCCACGAGCCGTTTGCGAACGTAGGCAGTAGTAGCGCAATGTGTGCCACACACCGCGTCGACTTGATTAACTGCACCGGACTCATACAGACACACACGCACACACACGCACACACGAGCCAAGGCTCTCCTCTCTTCCTCCCTCTAATCTCTCGTCCCTTTTCTCTTATAAACGAATGTTCGCCTCCGCGCACTCCTCACCTTCTCACACACACACACACACACACTCACTTCTAACTTGAATCACCTCCTTGCAACTTTTTGTCCCGCTCCTTCCCCCTCTGTCATTTTTTTGCCACGCTTTTTCCGACCCACGATCATCCACGTCACACTCCACTGTCCTCTTCTCTGTCCCTGTCGTCTCTCTTCTACTTCCCTCTCTGCCACCCACCCACTTTTTGTTTGCGCGTCTAGTTCAGTCTATATGTATAGGCGTGGAGATGCGAGAGCGAGAGCGGGAGAGAGGGAGAAAAAGACTCGCGGGAGGAAGAAGAAGCAGAAGCAGCAGCAGCGGCAGCGGCGATCAATCGCCTCTTGGTAATTGCATTAGTCAAGTCAATTTATCTCCTTCCCCTGGCCGGTGCAGCTGCTGAAGCTAACGGCGAAAATGGACACGTCAATTGCCCCGCGCCGTTTCCATCACGCGCCCACCGACGCACAACCGGCCTAACAATCTCTCTCTCACTCCTCTCTTTCCTCCCTCTCCTCTCTCCCCTTTCTCGCGCGTTTTGCTCGGTAACGACAGCATCGCTCCTTCTCCTCGCCTCCCCCATGCACCAGAGGTGCCCAGGATTTTTATCTGGGTTAATGGATTTTTTGGGACCGCTAATTGCCGAAATGAGAAAGAATGAAATCTATAGAGTACGGATAGAAAATATATATAGGTATCTCCTAGTCTACCCCTCGAACTCATTCTCTTTTATTCCGTCAATTAGCAATCCCCCAAAGACCCATTAAAAAAATACATATATTAATCAGCCTTTTCACGTTTAATTTGTACGGCATTGAAAAACGCTTATGTCACCCCTCCCTTTCCCCACGAAATTCATTAAATTTCGAGTGACACTAGACTTTTTTTTTATATTTCATAAAATCGAACCCAAAATGCGGCGCGTGGAAATGAAAAATGATGCCTTTAACCGTACAGGTCCGTGCACGTGCCACTCGAAATTCTTTGCAGACCGATAAAAAGTTCAATCATCAAACCATCATTGTCATTAATATAGAGTGACCGAGACGACCAAAATTTCCAAATATTCATCGTTGAAAAAAAAAAGAAAAAAAAAACTGGTTCGAACGGCACTTAAAATTAATCTCAAGATCATAATAATTTTGGCGAACTATACTCGGAATTTTTTTCCCTTCTCGCAACGCGGATAACCCATTTCAGATAAAACTGCTCGTTATAGACCGGCGTGCATCAACCTATATACACGCTAGAAATGAAGCAGAGTGGCGGGTACGCGCGCGGCACGGAAGTTGGCCCGAAATTTTAATTGATGGTTCTTCCCAAGCCCCCTTCCTCCAGCAACTTTTTATTGCTATACCCTCCCCCCCTTTCCCGGTTTCAATTAAACGAGCTTTGAGCTTTATGAAGGCTGCGCGCGCAACGACCGAGTTGCTCTCTCGTGATTTATTAATTTGCAAATCCGCGCAGGCCACCACGGCTCTCTTCATTATCATACTACTCCGACTCTCTCTGGCGTTCTTTTGTTGCATCACGAATTATATACCTTAGCTCTGGTTTTTCTCGGCAAAGACATAGCAAAGTATGTACAGTTGTTGCGGAACACTTGTTACGCCGACTGTAAGATAACTTTGTTGGTCCTTGTTCTACTAAATTCTGTGCGAGATCTGATACGTTGCATATCCTGCAAATTGCATAGCAGATAGGAAGCAGAGTGAGATAGGAAGCAAAGTTAAAGTTTTCAGCCGAGAGAGAGAGAGAGAGAGAGAGAGCGAAAGACGCGCGCGACTTACCGTGGGAGCAGCAGCTGCGGTGTGTGTGCCACTTGACTGTGCGCGCCGCCGTGGATGGCGCCAGTGGTACGCTGCACTCGCCTTGGTGTGTGTGTGTAGTGCGTTGGCTTCGCTCTCTCTCTCTCTCTTTCTCTCTCTGGTGCACTGCTCGCCGGGAAAGTTTTCGATTAGCGGCTGACAATAAGCGCAGGCCCGCCACTGTTGCCTGTCCATTTCGTATAAATTGGGATTGAAAATGAGAGAGAGAGAGAGAGAGAGAGAGAAGCGAAAGTCAATAGTAATAAGCGAATAAGTGGCCGTGATATAGGAGCCGGGTGCGCTTCGGTTCCAAAAATGGTCCCGAGAGATCGAAAGAGAGAAAATTTAAAATATAATACGACTGCGAGAGTGTGATTACGCTCGAAATGGCGGTAGCTCGCGATTTCTCAAGCGCACGGCAGGCGGGATCAAATGTAAAGAAGAGCGAGAAACGCAATTGTAATTCTCTTAGCATTATCGCGGGCGATATTTGGCAGCAAGGGCATAACAATAAATGATCTTACGCGAATGCTTCGACTTTTTATAGCGGTGAAAAACTTAAATCGGATAGAAAATATAAGAAAATACTAAAAATATTGTAACGATACTTTTTACATTGATAGAAGTCCAGATGACATTCTATACAAAGTTGAAGGTAATTTTTGGGATCGATCCATTTGCAATAATAGTTACGAGCCCAGTGATAGTACTAAAAATCCTGGAATAAAAATAGTATTGCGTAACACATGTCATAATATAGAATAAATAGAAAAAAAGTAGGTGAATCTGGAAAAAATAAACCAACTCGTGTGTACTTACATTTTTTTCTAAAGTAATTGCTTCTATTCAATTGTCAATCTCTTGTTATATAAAACGTTACAAAATCAGTTGCAAGAAATCATTGTACGAAGATACATTATTACGCAAAAAGAAAATATACATACAAATAAATGATACGATCAATCACAATATTTATAAACATAAAGAACACGACGGAATGAGTTGATCATCGCAACGATCGATGCGGCTACTAACGTAAAGGCATTATATTATTGCAGCATCCTATTTAGGCGTCAGTATCGGAAGACGGTAAAGCAATTAAATTTGACAAAAAAAAACTCATAACGAAGACTTGTGACGTTATTAGCCACGTTTGCAATGCAATAAATTCATATTGGATACTGTGTAAGTGCTTCTACGTTCTCTCAGCTAGAGGGTGCTGACTTCGACTTACTTAAAATTTGGTAAGACGGGCAATATTTTTAGTTACATAGGACTTTCTGGGAATGCCCACACTCGGCGCATACACATCCCAACGCACTGATCGGAATATCGATCTTACAATAAATTCACTATTCATATATAAACGAACAATTACAATTACAAACATCACCCGAACTCGTACAATTTTTCATTTTTTAATCTCGAAGAAACAGACTTTTCTCTTTCATCTTTTTTTAAATCCTAATTCAACAAACACTGCTCCGCGTGCCCCGTGTGCAAAATACTTAATACTATCGTATCAACAGTTTCAACTAGGTACTAGCAAAATCAATCAACAAACAGCTCGAGAAAATTACGATTCGCAGTCCAAAAGAGAAGCCTACTCGGGCCACCTACGGACCCTAACATCCCACTTGAGTCTGTGCACTTGCGCGTGAATAAGCGTGGGGACGAGGCGCGGGTAAGAATAGAAAGAAACGAGGAACACCACGCTCGCTTTATAACTATATGTATACATATGCGATATCAATAACATACGAAAATCGCGGCTCGTTCATTCCTTCGCAAAAGGTCTGTGTCTATAATGAATATTCCGTTGCGAGCTGCGCCTCATGGTGTGCGCGAAATCTGCACGGGTTAGTCTTGATCGCGCAGCTCGATCAGTCTCGCGTGATCCAATACGTAAGCGACAGCTTATATATACTCTTGTATGCGGAAAAACCCGGTGTGCCGTCGACGCCGTTGTGATCTTCGCTCGAAATCGATCGAACACGCACACGGTTATTTTTTCGTTCACGCTCTCGCGCCCTCGGAATTCTCGTTGTGTTGTAAGCTGAGCAAACCGCGAGAAGGCGAGATAAAGAGATGCGCGGGATGCTCTATTAATCTCCAATACGTCGCGTTTCGGAGTCGGACGACCAAGTGGAGGAAAGAGGGGAGGGGTAAGGAAAGAGGAGAAGGAAATAGAGGCTCGAATTAATATTGAATACTCGCGTGCATGGGCGCGCGCATACGATAAAAGGGAAAAGTGCGTACAGCTGGTCTGCTGCTGCTGTTACTTTTAGTATTTCTCTCTCTCTCCGTCTCACCCTCTCGTCGGTAATGCTAATCAGTCGAAAGAGGTCGATGCACGCGCTCTGCTCTCTCTCTCTCTCTCCCTCT